>ML867371.1:1715-13405 GCA_009831015.1 Picea engelmannii
ATCTCTTGGAAACTCTCCTTGACCTAGGGCAAGATCTACCCAATAGGACACCTCGTCAACCCTCCCATATTCAAGCTTGACAAGTTGCATAATGTCTTTGAGCACTTAATTGTTTGACATAGTAATCTTTGATGCACATGCTTAGATGGATCATTTATTGATTGGATTCACTTATCATGATGTTATGACTTGAGATCCTTGGAGGGTGTGCTTATTTGTCTTTGTAGGACCTAGATGGTGGACAGTTTTGGAAGAACAAGCCTAGCTTGGGCTTCCATGGGGCTTCAAGCCCACAGGTGGATGCCAAGGGCCCGCATGCCGGATGAGAGAGATCAAACTTTGAAGGCCTAGAAGATGACTTAGACGACACAACCTAGCCCCCACATGCCAAACGTTTTGCCTAGGAGAGGCAAAACGTCACCTTTAGAGGAATGACGTCACCTAGGGGGGTTAGGGTTTGGTGGTGAGGTTGACATGCATTGGCACAAAGGCGTTTTGAGGGGCTTGAGCCTTGATCATGAAGGAAGTTGTTTGGATGCTTGACATGTGGCTTTCGGAAGCCTTTCTACACTCCTCCATCACCAACGACCTTCTCCTAGTGCCAAAACCTCCCCTAAACAGGTGACATCCTTATAAACTAGGGTTTTTCTTTGTGCAAAAGTGAAATTAAAGTGAATTGTTTATTATTACTTTGTAAAAGGGGCAAGATTAGGGTTGTTAACCCCTAGTCTTGTGGTTTACCCTTAATTATGTGGACAAACTATCTTAGTGACATTTTCTATAAATAAGAGATCATAAGATCTCATTTTATCATAACTCTCCATTGTGAGAGGCTCTTGGACTGAAATTTTCGCTCTCTTTGACTAGTTCTCTCTCTTGTGCTTTTTTTTATGGCTATGTCTTGGATTATTGGTTGATTGAAGTGATACGCTAACCTTGGAAGGATTTTCTCTAGTTTTTATGGTGGTTTGTCTTATCTTTTTGTAATGTCCCTTTCCAAATAGGAGCTCCAAGGAGGAGGCTTAATGGTCCAAACAACCCCATTAGACTATAGCCAGGGCCACATAGGGTTAAACATGGTTACTAGAGGTCACTTCAACCGAGGGTGTTATAATTCGAAAGTGACTAAAAGCGCTTTTAAGTCAAAGTGAGCTAAAAATAGGTCAATAGCGAATTAGGGTTTCGAGAAGCTAATAAAGGCAAGGTAAAGCGACCTAATTTATCATTATGAAGAATTTGACTTGTCATTGAAAAGAGAAGCGCATCTTAGGAGAGAGAGCTCTGTGGATTCTAGGAGGAATACACCCAGGGGTTGATTTCGGTGTTGAAAGACACACCCTAGTTATCGGGGAGATCACACAGATCTTCCATCCATCTTTAGCAGCAGTTACACAGGTTGCAGCAACAAGGGCACACTTATTCAAGGTGAGGGTGCAGCTTCTAAGGAGACTTAGTGAGTCAACTTGTACCATCTAGGGAGAATCCAGAGATTCCCTTCCGACCCAGTTGAGAGGAGGGCAAGGCGCATCTATTGCCTAGTTTCCCGTCAGATTTCAACAGAGAAATCATCTTGGGCGCATTACTCAGCCATTGAGGGTGCAACAGTTGGGGAGGACACATTTGGGACTCCCGAGGGATCATTAAATCAGATCCAAGGAAATCCTTCCGACCCATTTCAGAAGAGCCTAGGGCGCTTAGTTTCAGACCCTTATCAGTCAAATTTGAAGGAGGAATCACTAGGACGCAGTTTCCAGCAGCAGTTGGGGCGCATTTCCCGAAGGGGATCTATCCAAGATCCATACAGATTGTCAGAGGGTCGATCTTCAGTTGGTTAACTACTGAGAGTGTGCATGAGGTCAGGTCGCACTGTCTGAGAAACTTTCTAGGCAGATCCAAGAAGTTTATCCACCAGGGCGAACTTTCCAGACTTGCAACAGTTGTCGTAGATTGCAACAGATCC
Source organism: Picea engelmannii (assembly GCA_009831015.1). NCBI lineage: Eukaryota > Viridiplantae > Streptophyta > Pinopsida > Pinales > Pinaceae > Picea > Picea engelmannii. The sequence goes on from ML867371.1 coordinate 3,676, forward strand.
TATCGCTCATCCATTGATCCAGCAGCATTCTTCTATTACCGGGATCATTGTTTTAGTTTGCTTATTGTATTCCTACTAAGATCCCTTTTTTCTCTGATCTAGCCGAGAGATTTATTTTTATTCAGCCGCATACGCCATTGTTAACCACAGAAATATCATAATATATGCTTTGCAGTCTTTTGTCTCATTTACTATTTGTATGCTCATTTATATGCTGTAAACATTTTATTATCTACACACACATGCGAAAAACACCAAGCATGTAGAAACCCGCAGCTCAAACGCATCCAGAAACCCCCAGAGTATCAGGTCAGACACCAGACATATCAAATTAGCAGCTTTTCCTAGACTAGCCGGATCTGGGATATTACAATGGTATCAAAGCTTTAGTCCTGCTAGCCTGTGAGTAAAGATGATGAGTTCAGCAGGTGATCCAGAGGGTCATGACCAAGAGGGCCGTGAGCACGTAGGTGACGAATACGTCACTTACAACAGACGCAGGGAGAGGAGACCTAGAACAAATTTTCCCCCTTTTTCCTCCTAGTTCAGAGGAAGAGGAAGAAGCACACAGGGAAGCAGAGAGAAGGGCAAAGCATGAGGCAGAGCATGAGGAGTAGAGGATGTTGGGAGACAGATATGAGAGACCAAAGAGCAGTGGCAAGGCCCCATGGAACCAAAGGCAGCCTTCATGCAAGAACTCAACAATTTGGTAGTCAGTCAGCAAGCCATGACTCGGTCTTTGGCGCAGATGGCTGATAGATTGGCTATAGTGGCCACACAAGCCCCAGATGCAGCGCAGGGGAACTCAGGGGCAGGCAGTAGACCCCAGTGACCTACTCGCACAAACACCTCTTCGAGTAGGATTCCCAGGCCATTGTTCCCTAGTTTCCAGAGGGCACCCCCAGCAACAACACAACAGTCAATAGCAGAGAGGCAGCCCACTCAGATAGAGAACATTGCAAAGTACACGAGGGAGTATGCAGCATTGAGTCGTGACTTCCATCAGGACATGAACCTGGTCGAGTACTCTGGACTCGGACTCAGGAACCGCCCCAGAGAGCCTCAAACAGGAAAACAACAGCAGCAACAGGGGCATAACCTGGATTTCATCCGAAAAGTTGGTAAACTCACCATACCTTCTTTTGGCGGATCGTCCAAATGCACTGCCAGAGCTTTGGTACAAAAGCTAGACACGTACTACAAGTTCAACCAGATGACCAAGACAGAGGCCATCAGTTTCGCTACCCTACACTTGGAGGGTGAGGCACACGAGTGGTGGCATCATGGACTGGTGACATTGGGTCACGGTCACATCACTTCCTACAGGGAGTTCACAGAGAGACTCATGGACAGGTTTGAAAGGAGGGATCCAGAGATCCACTTCAGGGATCTAGCCCAATTGAGACAAGTTGGCGCAGCAGAGGCATTCATCATGGAGTTTCAGCAGGTAGCAGTAGCAGTGACAGCTATCTCAGAGCCCAGGTTGATTATGTTATTTACAGAGGGGCTTGTTATCCCCTAGCCTAGGGATAACTAAGGAGATTATGTCTCGAGGCCCACAGGTCCTAGACATGGAGTACCGAGAGCCATATTGACTTGAGCCTGGCCCTGGAGGGCCCATCTTTCTTCTTCAGTGCCTCCATCATGTCAGCAGCAGCAGCATCCATCCCATTGGCCTAGTCCTTTAGTAGTAGTGGGTCTTGCTCCATGAGGTAATGAGTCCGAGTATCATGGTATGTGTCACTCTGATTCTCAAAACATTTGAATGCATGCATTTAATTCTCTTTTACTTCATGACGTGTGCTTGGACTTTATGCCTTTTGACTTGTCCACACCTGGGGGGATGACAAGATGCCTTAGCAAGTTGGTTCCCTAAGGATTGAGTTGCCACTAGGTTGGTTCACGAAAGTTCATCATCCATTCCCACCATACTTATCACTTTCCATCATCTTCCCTCTCATCCATTCCCAGCATTGATTCAGGCACTGGGTCTGCCAAGCTAGCAAAGGGTTGTACCTTACCTTGTGGGAAGAAGGGGCTAAAGGCCCAAAGGGTAAAAGTAGCTGGCAAAAGATAAAAGCCAAAAGAACAAAACCTTCAGATGCTTTGCCCAGGGATCCCCGAGAAAGCAGTAAAAAGCTTCTCAGCAAGAAATGGAGTGACCCATAAAATAAATAAACTCAAGACCTAGTTGGAGGATAGGGGTCTCATCACGAGCCAGCCTATTAGGTCCATGGGCATGTAGCGGTATGACACTACCATTCAACTGGTCACCACGTCAGGGTAGGGGCTCTTGGTGGCATAGCCAAGAGAAAGGGGGTCTCATCACGAGCCGGCCTTCTCATCTCTGTGAAACGCTTGTGGGTAACACTGTTACCACTGGTCACCACGCCAGGGCAGTGTCCCCCAACTATTCTCTTAAAAGAAAAAGCAATAAGACAAAAAGGTAAAAGGCATTGAATGGGATTGGAAACATTTGCATCCATCACAAGGTGCATCTCACCCTCTTCAGAGGCACCCACAGGTAAGCCATACATTTCCCTGTCATCACTGCACTAATTGCTCAAACATCCCCATACCACCTCATCCACTTACATGACCTGGATTGGTCTTCACTTAGAAACATCCCACGTCCAGAGACAGCCTGGCAGGCCTGGACCCAGGGGGGTCTTGCCCTCCCACTATGATGTTGGCCTTGGAAGGCCCATGACATCACCTATGTGACCCTTGACGTCACCCAACGTTTGATGGACACGATGGAGGCAGTTGTGTGCCAAGTGGCACGTGTGGCTTGATCCAGAGGCCTTGGGAGGCCTAACATTTTGCTCCTGGAGGCCAATGTTTCACCTGGGAGGCCCAACGTCACCCTAGAAGGGCATGACGTCACCTCTTTTGCTTGATCTAGGGTTTAATTTGTCAATTTTATGTGAAAACTAGATATTACATGTAAACTGGCCATGTCGACCTTTTTGACCTAATTTTGTAAATTAAAGGTCATTTTCACTATATAAATAAGGGTTTTTGCCCTTGTATTTTTCATCATCTTTCACTCACACTTAGGGAGGTCTGAAATTTGTGCCCTACTTAGTGTTTATTGGCTGAAATTTGGTGTGCACTTCTTGAAGGAGGCTAGTTTTGGTATGTTTTAGGCTTTAGCATTTTTCTTGGTGGAAAGTCTTCAACTAGGCCTATTGCTAGATGATTCTTGGTGAATGTAACTAAATTTCTGCAATTCTTCTTCATTTTGAATGGTTATGGTGTATTTATCTTGCATTTCTTCCAAGATTATGAAATTGCTAGCTTAAAACCCTAGGAGGTTAAAGCACATGTTATTGTTCTTGCCTTCACAACTTTTCACCTACTAGATTGTGCTAGAAACCATACTTTCTTGAAGCTTTGTGGTAAGGGCCTTGCCATTGCAACACCCTAGCATCATTTGCTTCATCTAGCTGTCATCTACTTCATCCTTGAGCTAAAGAAGGAGGAAAATTGCTAAGGCCTAGGGTTACCTACTTCCTAGTGGCCATTTTCCCCCTAGAGTTTAGTGATTGAAGCCTTGGGTTACCAACACTTCAATCATTGACCTTCTTGTCTCTAGCTCTCATATTATCATTTGTTCCTTCAAAATTGTCGCTACTAAAAGTGCCTCCATTAACCCTAAAAGCATTGATCTAAGCCTTGCACTTGATTGATTGATGAAAAGTTAAAACAACTCTCAAAACTTTTACCTCAAGCTATCTACTAACTTCTCCTAACCCTAGAATAGACTAATTTACTAACCTACTTGTTGTTGTTACAAAAGTAAGCTACAGTCATTTATTGCAGAAATAAAAGCAATTACAAAGTTGATTTATACACTACCTAATTAGCTTCCAACAATTGCTATTATTGAAGTCATTATTTTTTGTCATTGTGAAGCTCTTTTAAGGCATTTATTGTGAAGCTATTATCTTGTAAACATTGTTGTTATAACATTATGTTTGCTTCATCATACATCAACTATTGCTTTTATTGATAAGTCCATTGTTTTGTGAAGTACTAACATCAAATTGTACTTGCAAAAGATATTGTTTTCTTGTTGCTTTGTTCTGGGCAGGTACATCTAAGCACTTCATTGGTTAAAACCTTGGGACTTTCTGATCAGTGTGACTTGAGAGAGGGGATACTTTTATAAACACTTCAACCTTTGCCTTCTCAAACCCCCAGGTCACTGAGGACGTCTCCCCTGGGCCATCAAAAGAGGTATCATATTAAGGTGACAGTGATAGGATAACCTCTTGTTACACCAATTTGCCTCCCTTGGCCTTTCCCTTTGGGACAAGTACAAATTGCGCGATAACAGGGCTCACAGAACCCTTGAGAGGATGGGTGAAGGCATACAGGCCTCACACCTTGCAGTATGCCATCTTACACACTCAAGACTTGGCAGACTCAGCTCTGAAGACTAAACCCTTTTCCAAACCCTTCATACCATAGATGGATCGAGACAAGAAGCCATTCCAGAGAGAGTGGAAGGGCAAGGAGAAGTTGGATGATGAGACGAGGCGAGAGCTTATGAGGAAGAAGCTTTGCTTCACCTGCAAGGACCCTTTGGTCCCAGGCCACAAGTGCATGGGCAAAGGAGAGATCCATTATATTGAGGTGGCAGCAAACAGTGTGTATAGTGAGGAGGAGTAGGACAGTGCATCCACTAGCTAGAGGAGGAGCCATCACAGGCAGAGGAGAATCCTCCCCGGAGACCACCGACACTAGCAGGGACCCACCCACCGGTAGCACCACAGCCTCCTTAATAGGCTAACAGATGGAAACCAGCAAAGGGAGGAGTAGTAGTGACCCTTTCTAGTGTTCCCAGGTATGACACCCTCCTGATCAGAGGGACTATTTAGGGACAGCGGGCAATCGCCCTGATAGATGGTGGGGCCACCCACAACTTCATTGATGCTTCATTGGTATCCAGGCAGGCACTTCAGACAGAGGAGTTTGAGGGGTTTGATGTTGCAATAGCAGATGGCGACACAGTGGAGTGTCTAGACAGAGTTTCGGACATGGAGATAAATCTAGGTAACTACACCGTGAGAGACACATTTTATGTAGTTTACCTATCTGACACAGATGTGGTGTTGGGAATCTAGTGGTTGATCACCTTGGGAAAAATCACCACCAACTACCAAACCTTGGAGATGGGGTTCAAAGACAGTGACAGAAAGAGGATTGTTCTGAGGGGCATGTCAACAGGGGCACCCAGGACAATTTCGGCCAAGAGGATGTAGAGGATCTTCAAACATGGGGAGGTAGCATATGCCGCAAAGTGCTTGATAACTACGTAGAAGGATTCAGAGGGTCAACAGCAGTATCAGACAGAGATCAGGAACTTGTTGGGACGACATCAGCAGGTTTTTGGTTCGATTCCACCAGCGAGACCATCTGATAGGGGGTTTGAGCTCACCATTGAGTTGGGGGAGGGTTCCAAACCTATGATCACACCACCCTATCGTCATCTTAGGAGGTTCAAGGATGAGATAGAGAAAGCAATTAAGGAATTGCTAGCGATGGGACATATCAGACCTAGCACCAGTCCATTCGCTTCTTCAGTTGTCTTAGTTCTGAAGAAGGATGGTACCATGAGCATGTGCATCGACTACCAGGCCTTGAACAAGAAAACCATCAAGAACCAGTATCTTATCCCTCGCATTGATGAGTTGATGGATGAACTGCATGGGGCAGTTTTCTTCTCGAAGATTGATCTACGCTATGGATATCAGCAGATCAACATCCGAGAGCAGGACATAGAGAAGACGGCATTTCGATGCCACTTCGGTCATTTTGAGTTCCTGGTTATGCCATTTGGGCTAACCAATGCACCGGCTACACTTCAGTCTTGCATGAACCACATATTCAGGGATCAGTTGAGGAAATCAGTCTTGATTTTCTTCGACGACATCTTGGTCTACAGCAAGACATGGCAGGAGCATATGAGGCACTTGGATGAGGTCCTGAGCATCATGGAGACACAATCACTATAAGCCAAAGAGTCCAAGTGTGAGTTCGATATGACAGAACTACTTTACTTGGGCCACATTATCAGTGCACAGGGGGTACAGGTGCACCAGGAGAAGATCAAGGCTATTCTAGATTGGCCAACGCCCAGGAATGTGACAGAGTTGAGGAGTTTCTTTGGGCTATGCAGCTATTATAGGTTGTTTGTCAGGGGGTTTTCTCAACTTGGAGCACCACTTACGGATCTCACCAAACATGGGGCTTTCATCTAGACCGATGAATCACATAAATCTTTTGATCACATGAAGGAAGTCGTGGGCACATGTCCAATGTTAGCATTACCAGACTTCACTTTACCATTTGTATTAGAGTGTGATGCATCCGGCGAGGGTATCGGGGCAATTTTGATGCAGGGAGGACACCCCATTGTGTTCGAGAGCGGGAAGCTCAGTCAACCCGAGAGGTTGTACTCTATTTATGACAAGGAAATGCTCGCAATCATGCATGCCTTGACCAAATTCAAACAATATTTGGTGGGCAGCAAATTCGTGGCCAAAACAGATCACAACAGCTTAAAGTATTTCCTCGAGTAGAAGAATCTCAGTGAGCGCCAACAGAAATGGGTGACGAAGGTGCAGGCCTTCGATTTCGACATATAGTATGTCAAGGGGAAGAAGAACATTATGGTCGATGCACTGTTTAGGAGACCTGCGGCATGTTCTTTGATGGAAGTTTCAGCGGATTGGAAATCCCACTTGTTAGTGGAATATTCCAAGAATAAGTTCGCTTGTGAGGTTTTGGATGGACAGGTTCAGGATGACAGGTACAAGCTCATTGACGATGTCATATTCTACAAGGACAGAGTCTACTTAGTGCCAGGTTCATGGCTCAAGAAGAAGATCCTAGCAGCAGTTCATATTCACCACTTGCAAGCCATCAGGGGTTTTTCAAAACCTATAGGCAAATTAGAGAGAGGTTCTCATGGAAGGGTCTCAAGCAGGATGTTATGAGGTACATCAGTGACTGTGTGACTTGTCAGCAGAACAAGTCAGAGCATACGCTTCTAGCAGGACTACTTCAGCCACTTCCCATTCTGAAGCAAAAATGGGAGAGCATATCGATGGACTTCATCACTGTTCTACCCAAGGTTCAGGGTAAGGACTGCATCTATGTGGTGGTCAACAGATTGACCAAGTTTGCTCACTTCTATGCCATACCAACAGATTATAGCGCAGTTCAGGTGGCCGAGTTATTCTTCAGGGAGGTCTTCAGGCTCCATGGGTTGCCGAGGAACATCGTCAGTGACAGGGACAGTCGGTTTATTGGTACATTCTGGAGGGATTGTTTAGATTGGTGGGGACAGAGTTGACACCCAGCACCAGCTATCACCCTCGGATAGATGGGCAGACCAAGATAGTTAACAAGTGGGTTGAGGGGTATTTGAGAAACTATGTGAGTGGACAGCAGAGAACAGGGGTCAGGTGGATACATCTAGGGGAGCATTGCTACAACACCACCTTCCACATGTCCATTGGCATGACACCCTTCCGAGCATTGTACGGTTATGATGCTCCCACTTTGATAGACTTGGTTTTCGGGGAGAGCAGAGCTCCCAAAGCCAAGGATTGGATCACCGAGAGTCAGGAGATTCTCAAGTTACAGAAAGAGAACCTGCAGACAGCGCAAAATCAGAAGATGAGTGCGGACATGCACCGAATAGAGCGCAGCTTTGAGGTTGGGGACTTCGTTTTCCTGAGACTCCAACCCTACAGACAATCATCTCTACAAAAGAGTGGGGCCGAGAAGCTCAAGCCTAGATTTTATGGACCTTACAAAATCATGCATCAGATAGGCAAGGTTGCTTATGAGCTAGAGCTTCCAAAGGGAAGCAGGATTCATAACATGTTCCACGTGTCTTGCCTCAAGAAGGTCGTGGGACAATTCGTCAACACATCGGAGGAGCTTCCCCAATTGGATGAGGAGGGACAATTGAAGTTGGTTCCAGAGGGCATATTAGAGTTCTAAGAGCGAAAACTCTAGAAGCAGGGTCATCAGAGAGTGTCTGATCTGATGGAGAGGGCTTCCAGTAGAGGATGCTACTTGGGAGAGGGAACAAGTGTTGTAGCACCCTGGATTGGTCTTGCTTGAGGACAAGCAATTTTAGGAAGGGAGGATTGTAATGTCCCTTTCCAAATAGGAGCTCCAGAGAGGAGGATTAATGGTCTAAACAACCCCATTAGACTATAGCCAAGGCCACACAAGGGTAAACAGGGTTACTAGAGGTCACTTCAACCGAGGGTGTTATAATTTGAAAGTGACATTGAACTAAAAGTGATTAAAAGTGTTTTTAAGTCAAAGTGAGCTAAATAGAGGTCAACAGTGAAATAGGGTTTCAGAAAGCTATAAAGGAAAGGTAAAGCGACCTAATTCATCCTTATGAAGAATTTGACTTGTCTTTGAGGAGAGAGGCGCATCTCAGGAGAGAGAGCTCTATGGATTCCACGAGGAATACACCCAGGGGTTGATTTCGATGTTGAAAGACACACCCTAGTCACCGGGGAGATCACATAGATCTTCTATCCATCTTTAGCAGCAATTACACAGGTTGCAGCAACAAGGGCGCACTTATTCAGGGTGAGGGCAAAGCTTCTAAGGAGACTTAGTGAGTCGACTTGTCCCATCCAGGGAGAATCCATAGATTCCCTTCCGACCCAGTTGAGAGGAGGGCAAGGCGCATCTATTGTTTGGTTTCCTGTCAGATTTTGACGGAGAAATCATCTTGGTCACATTACTCAGCCATTGAGGGTGTGACAGTTGGGGAGGACACATTTGGGATTCCCGAGAGATCATCAGATCAGATCCAGGGAAATCCTTCTGACTTCCATCGATCTTTAGCAGCAGTTACATAGGTTGCAGCAGCAAGGGCGCACTTATTCAGGGTGAGGGCGCAACTTCTAAGGAGACTTGGGGAGTCGACTTGTCCCATCCAGGGAGAATCCAAAGATTCCCTTCCGACCCAGTTGAGAGGAGGGCAAGGCGCATCTATTGTCTGGTTTCCTGTCAGATTCTGATGGAGAAATCATCTTGGGCGCATTACTCATCCATTGAGGGTGTGGCAGTTGGGGAGGACACATTTGGGATTCCCTGTTAATGTTTATGTCATTATTATAGTTCTTTGCATTTCAATAGATAAGAGCATCATAAGAACAAGATCACTGAGAAATACACATTCACAAGAGACACAGCATTTATCCTGGGAAACCTTCTAGGGGAAGAAAACCCAGCGAAAACTTCCTTATCATAAATAGCTTATACAATGTTCAAGAGATAACTCAAACCAATACAGATAGTCCTCCCCAAGAGATGTGACACTCTTCTCCCTCTCTCCAACTGGTAATTGCAGCTTGCCTCATAAGAGAATGAGCAAGTGAGTTGTGTGTTTGAAGTGAGGTGCTAACCTCTTATTTATACAAGACTGGCACGTGTGAAAGGTCACAACTGGCAGGGCCGACCTCTCACTCTAGGTAGGTAAACCCACCTTTAATTAATTCTGGGTCTTCCATAATAACTGTTGGGGCCGACTTCTTATTTTGCACTTTGTAATTGTCCGATGACCAATCCGCAAAAGGGGATTTGTGTTGAAATAATGTAACTGCGAAGAGCATTCTTATTATTTTGTTATTGGATTAAATCCCCATTGTGGATTAATCATGTTATTATTATTATTGGATTA
>WSFP011435088.1:0-21190 GCA_009831015.1 Picea engelmannii
CAGATTCCGAGTCCGGTCTCGGCAGATCTGTCCCATTTAGTTGACTCACGCGATGTCTTGGTTGGATTTCCCCGAAGGCACCCCCTTCTGGGAAAGTTCCCTCACTATTCCAGAGCCAAAGTGAGTTCCTTGAAAGGACTACCATTTAAGTAAATATCTAAACTTACCTCGCCCCTGTCACAGAGTTCTTAGCTTGATAAGTTAAGAAGGCCTTTTAGTCATGTCCCCAAGCCTGGTGATAATTACCCAAGAATCCATTGAAGGATTTTACGGCCTAAGTTTGGAGACCTTGCACCAGAAAGAATGGTTCCCTTAGAGTTTGGTCTTTCAGTGTTTCGGCACCCGGGAAATCCAAGGGTAAGTTCCCTTGTACTCGCCAGTTGTGAAATCCCAAAGTATGAAACCCCGAAAAGGTCTAGCATGGATAAGTCTTGAGGTTTCGGTGTTTCGTCACCTAGGATATCTAAAGGCAAGTCCCTTGTACTCGCCAGACGTGAAATCCTGACTTGAGAAACCCAGAAATAAGTATAGCGTGATTAGAATTTGAGGTTTAGGTGTTTTGGCACTCGGGATATCTAAAGGCAAGTCCCTTGTACTCGCCAGTCCTGAAATCCTGACTTGCGAAGCCCCATAATAATGTAGCGTGATTAGAATCTTGATGTTTCGATGTTTCGACACCCGGGATACCTTAGGGTAAGTTCTTTTTTAATTGCCAGTCTTGAAATCCTGACTTGCGAAACCTTGAAATGATAATAGCGCGGATGAGATATGGTGTTTCGGTGTTTCGACACCTGGGATATCTAAAGGCAAGTCTCTTGTACTCACCAGTCCCGAAGTCCCGACTTGCGAAACCCCGAAATGGCATAGCGTGTCTAGAGGTTGGATGTTTCAGTGTTTCGGCACTCGAGAAACCTAAGGGTTAGTTCCCTTGTCATCGCGCATCGCAAAATCCTGACTTGCAAAACCCCAAAATGAGCTTAGCGTATATATATGAACTTCGGAGTTTCAGCTCCCAGGAAACCTAGATGCGAGACCTCTTATCATTGCACATCGCGAAATCCCTACTTGCGAAACCCCGAAATGAGCTTAGCGCATATATATGAACTTCGAAGTTTCATCTCTCGGGAAACCCAGATGCAGGACCTCTTGTCATCGCACATCGCGAAATCCTGACTTGCGAAATCCCGAAACGAGCTTAGCGCATATATATATATATATATATATATATATATATATATATATATATGTATGAACTTTAGAGTTTCGTCTCTTGGGAAACCTAGATGCGAGACCTCTTGTCATCACACATTGCAAAATCCTGACTTGCGAAACCCCGAAGGGAGTTTAGAGGGTATATGAGCTTCGATGTTTCGGCTCACGGATATCCTAGGTGCGAGTCCTCTTGTCATCGTACATCACAAAATCCCGGTACGCAAAGTCCCGGTACGTGAAGTCCCAAAGTGGCTTGGTGTGAATAGGATTTTGGGTTTCGGGGTTTGAAGAGTCGAAGAACTCGACTCCCTTGCATTTCGAACTCCCGGTTTCTGAAGTCCCAAAATGTGAAAGGCACCTTTTGGCTTAGCTCGGGGTCACAACCGATGGACACATGGGAGTAAATCCTACGCTTGGTGCGTGAGTTGTACATGATGGATCTTCAACGAAAGACCCAGTGAATTGGTGTGGTGAAGGTCCCAATTGAAGGACCTAGCCTACGGTAGAACCTTGTAGGAATTCAGGAACTCTGTTCCTCAAATAAGAGGAACAAAAGCCGAAAAATCTTATTTCCCGTAGTGGGTTTGTTACAAGGGAACTCAATCTCCTATTGTAGTCATGTCGTCATGGCCTGACTCATGTATTGCACCAACTCGTACTAGAGATAAATCAATATCAAATACAAGGATTGTCATACCTGCTCCCTCTGAATCTCATACTGTGTCAACTTATTTTAATGAATCATGTTTGTTCTATATATACTTCTTTTGATTACTGGAGCAAGTGTCTCGTCATAGTCTTCTCTCTCTTGATGGGAGAATCCTTTGGACACAAATCAGGCTTTGCACATATTTATACTGTTATCTGCAACATGATTGATCTATTAGATCAATCTTGGAAGTCACCAATGAATTCCCTTCTGGTCTCAAGGAAAAAACCATATCCCAGTCCTTCTGACCAAATTCCTCCTCTATCATCGAAACAAGGGAATCTTCTTAGGAGATTTCATGTCTCCTAGAGGTATTTGAATCTACGATCTAGTCTTCTCAACTCATGGCATCTGTTTGTTAGTCCTCGAAGACGTCTCTTTTTTCCATCTGATCCTTTTTGAGATCATGCTTACTCTGATTCTCCATGCTCCCTTTGTTATGTTTCGTCAATGATATATGTCTTTGCATCCTGCAAAGTGTCACTTGTCCATGCTAGTCTCTTTCTGGTTACTGCATTGATTATGGGTAGGCCCTTCTGGCTCTATTAACTCTTCCTGATGATATTAAGAGTGATTAACTGCACCAAATGGATTTGTTCAGACATCTTTGGATCCTTTTGCTCCTCATGATCTGTCTCCATACAAGATGTTTTGTATCTAGCAAAAGTAGTTTCTTCTTCAGTACATGAATGTATACGGTCATATATATAACTTGGATAGTTTTCTCCATGCCCCATATAATATATTTCCTCCTGAAATCGTCACTATATCTCCCTCGGGGTTATCACTTGTGATATGCTCGGAACAAGAACAACGAGGGAGAAACAATAGATAAGGATAATACTCTTTATAATAATAATAATAAAATATCTAGAACAATCGTCACAATATCTTCTTTAGAGATATCACTTGTGACCTTCCTGAAACAAGGGTAAAAAGTAAGAAATAAATAATAAGGAATGAGAGAAACACTCTTCTAGTGTTGTGATCAATCATTTATCCATGGTAACCTGGAAACAAAAACAAGAAGTTTCTCATAAAGGAGATGTTAGTTATATCTAGTAAATGATTACAATAAGAATTTATCTCAATAGTCCTCACTTGCTACCAAGTATTCAATAATAAAACTTTTCAAATGTTGCCATCACAACTACAGTGTTTAGCAGTTATCAAAATTGATATGTGTAAATTAGAATCTTATCAATTTAATCAATCAAACCTGGAACCTGGAGTCTTTTCCTCAAGAATGAGTGTTGTTGCTTTTCTTCCAAGTCTCCTTCACTCAGGATGACAAGTATTCTCTTCAACCTGTTTGTACTAAGATAATATGCTTTCTTGACATAAATATGAGTTAGAGAATAAACTGTATACTCTCAACCTTAATCGATCTAATACTTTTGACTTTAATTTTTAGTATGATAGTCATAACTTCAACATATCAAAATACAATGAAGATTTTCATAAGATCATAACAAATTGAGGAATATTAAATTGATCAAACATGAGGTGCATTGTTCCTTTGAATGTGTTGGATTTGAGATCCCTCTATATCTACAATTTTTGTTTAGAATATCCTTTCTCCTGCAAATACCCTTTAAAAATAATGATATAGTTTAAACATATGTAAGTACTTACCTCTGACAGTATCGACAGGTAGTGGTACCATCCGAAAACAACGACAATAAATAAAAAACCTTTAAAACTTCAAAGGTGCTACAACTTGTAATTGAAAGGTACATGGAGATTTGTTAAGGTGCATTAGGACAATAAAAATCAGTCCCAACACTTCACAAAAACTTTCACTGCAACTGGTACTGCAACTAGTGCTTGCACTGCAACTGGCAAGAAGAAAATGGCATTACAACTGCAATTGATACTGCAACTGATACTACAACTGCAACTCATACTGCAACTGCAACTGCAACTGGTACTTCAACTGCAACTGCAACTGGTACTTCAACTGCAACTGCAACTGCAACTTAGGGTTTTATGAGGAAACCCTAATTTTTTCAAACTTCAAATTTCAGAATTCTGATCCAGGGAATAGATGCGCTCTCCTAGGGAGAAATATTAGATGTGGTTACTTCCCCCAACATCCTCCTTAAAAAGGGAAAATGTCACACTTAGGGTTTATGCATAAACCTTAATTCTGCAACAACTGCAATACCAAAAACTAGATTTTGGAGAGGGTGCATTGAGGCTAGTCACTTCTTGTGAGTTGGTCTCTTTCAGGCCTGCTCTGATACCATGTTGAAGTTTAACTTATAAAATTAGAAGTTACGATTCTTCTTTATTATTATAATCATTTAGCACATTAGTTGCATAAATAAGATCACTAAAAGAGAGGCAATCACATAAATAATAGAGACACACATATTATCCTGGGAAACCCTCATGGGGAAGAAAACTCGACAAAACTTCCTCAACATAGATAGACAAAAAACAAAGTAGATGATCCTCCTATACTCCTTCACTAGGAAATAGTAGCACACCACTTAACCAAGAAATACCAAGAGATACACCAAACACCCTCCTTGACGTCACCCCCAGTTGCAGTAGGTTCTCCTCCAAGACTTGCGCACTACAAAGCTAGGTGTATGTGTGTCCAAATGAGGTGTTGACCTCTCTTATAAATAGTGGTATGTCCAGCCTATAATTATGTCTGGGCCGACCTGTCACTTTACCCTCTTAATTTACATTTAATTGTTAAGGAAAAATAGGGCTGAATTTTACTAAGGCATAATAGGGCCTAATTAAATATTATAATAATAATAATATTAAACTCTCTCTCAAGTAGAATATTCTTCGAAGTTACAATATTTCAACATTCCTCTTCCATATATTCCTCTTTGACCTCCCTCAAAGCTTCCTCCATTGAAGCATTCATAGTTGAAGCCTTTATGGTGTCCACCCTTATTCTCTTCTTGGACCCCATAAACATTTGTAGTATGTTCCTTCATCAACTATAGCGACCAACAATTGTTCACATCGTGCCCCATAGATTTGTAGAGCTTGTAGATTTGAGTGTGTTTCATATTTTGGTACTTTTGCAGTGTTGGGAAATGAGGAGGTACATGACCCCATTGTTTACAAATCTCACACCACTCAGTCCATGGCCTAGTAAAAAACGGTTCAACACATCGGTTTCCATGTAATTTCCTTACGTAGGACACTCATTTTGATGGTGACATTTTGTGTGTCACAAGGTATACCATAAATTCTTGCACCCCACTTTCACTTTAGCCATGTCTTGTAACTACATGGTGAGGTTTGTAAGTTGGTATTATACTTGCACCGGTCCTACATACATCTTGCCACCTCCTGGTGTAGACTCCAGGCACGTTGCAATTTCTACTGCTTCTGATTGAGTCTTCAATTTTTGATGTGTGAGCGAGACTCGAATGTGAGGGAGGAGTCAAATGATAAACCATTATTTGTGCTGAACATATTGGATCTGAAAGGCGAATCTATCCAATAGGATATTGAACCACTGGTCATAGTCCCACACAATTTCTCCAACTTATTGCTTGATCTTCTTGATCTCGGTTATACACTATGACTATGACTTGGGTTTCTAGGATTCTCTAAGGAGATTTCTCTTCATCTTTGTGAGCAACCTTTTTTGTCTCGTCGGCAAAGTAAATTTATACTTCATGTACCATTTCGGAGCTTTATCTCTAAAGGTGGCCTCCAACTATGCGATCTTGGATGCCTCATTTGTGATTCGCTTCATAGACCAAATTGCTTTACATGTGAACCATTGTTGTTCTGCATCATCTCTTTTCATGCCATGAAATGGAGGAAGTCTAAGGGTCGAATCCGTATTGGCCATATTTGAACTGGAACTTGATATTCCTAACTGACTGCTACTAGTTACTACTGTTATTGACAAATCTTGTGAAGTGTTGTTGATTTCAACCTCTACTCCACTTGTTTCTTCTAGGTCTCTCATTTTTTAACTTTCTTCTTCTACTTCTCTTGTTGCTGAGATTTATTCTTCTTCTTCTCCCCCCTCTACACTTTATCTTTCAGTCGTTTCTTCTTGGTTAAAAATGCATGAGGGGGGTGGTTCAAAGAGGGGTTTCCTCCACATTATCTTGTCTCGTTCAGTGATGGATTTGAAAGAGCTTCCTATCTTGAGCCACGTGAGCCTCCTTCCAACAACCAAGATATATTCACTTCCTTGGAATGCGTCGTCATCACTATCTTCTATGCTACTGTTGCTTTTACACTACACCTCATATTCCTCCGACTCAACTCCATCTCTCATTAGTTAGGGGGATCTGACCTCTACAAATCTACTACTACCTTCTTTAGTGTCCTCTCTTGATACCTCCTTCTCTATGAGACATCTCTTTGATGAACTCTCTTCTTTTCTTCTTCTCTTTGGCACAAATATTTCTCCCGTGCCCCCTTTTGGCATGACTTTTCTTCTCTTCATATTATATCTTACTACTTGTTTGTCATCGCTTGCTCTCCCTTCTTTTCTTTTTTGCTTGACTTGTTTCCTCAACTCAACTCTTCTTATGTAGCACTCAACTCTTCTTCTTGTATGCTCTTTTGGATCCCATTCTCTCTTCACCTTATCTCATATTCTTCCCCCATATTTTCATCCCCCCCTCTCCACACATGGGGATTACGCTACCATCATATCGATCTCGATGCACATCAACCCCTTCTCCATGAACAACATTTTCATCCACAGTGGGGTTTCTTCTAACAACCTTCTTCTATGATCGGATGCAAACTTTCTTTCATCACTATTGAAATATTCATTGCATTATAGGAGATCTTTGAGTTTTTGATATGCATGCAACCTTCAAGTCCTTGTGCACCATGCAAAACTAGTTGGCACATGTAGTAGAAAACTAGTTGGCATAGGTGTTGAATATTTGCACCACATGGTACAAGTGCAAAACTCATGGTGCACGCAATGCATAAATTGTGGTGCACATGCGGTCTTTCTAAAGCCTTGGTGCCAAAATAAGTTGGATCAGTTCTATATGAAGTGCCAAATCTTATGGGATAAATTTCAAAGGCATGGATCACAAAACTTGAGCAAAAGTTTCAGTGAGAGCTTGAACAATTGAAGGAGCAGTACGAGAATGTGTACATTCAAGCCATCACTTTGGATACTATCAATGACAAGAGGGAGAAACAAAAAGCTTAGCTTTGAGGTAGGATACTCTCAAGGATGAAAAGAAAAAGTTGAGGAATCTAACAAGGGAGCTCACAAGGAATGTACAATGCCAATTTTAGTTGAAAAATAAATTGAAGTAAAAACCAGACACTAATTTAAATCATTAATGTAGGTAGTATCCGTTGTACAAGACACGAGTATTGTAGTAGATTGTACCTTGAAAATCTAGGAGGCTATCACCACTTGGATTATTGTTTTTGAAGAATTTAATAGGTTTAAATATATAACCATTAGATAAATCCCTAGGCCGAAGCCCCTTTTTGAAGAAAAATACATGAAATCCAACTCAAGGATGAGTTGGAAGGCATGGTCAAGGAGTTGTTGTGTCCCAGTTTTGACTAAGTACTAGCATAAAGAAATTTTCAATAGAAGATAATCAACAAAAGACATGAAGCCATAGAAGCCCAAGTATGCAAACTACACAATCCTAAATATGCAAAGTCCAAGGAGTCATCTCATAAACCCTTTGTTCCTGGTCTCTTCAATCCTTTGTGCACTTTCTACATATTATATATAAGGATTGCTATGTAATGAAAGAGAAATTCTAGTTTTTATGAGAGAGTTTGAAGAGTTAGTTGGTAAGTTTTTCGTTGGACAGTTATAGGTTCATGATTTTATGGGATGTAATGTTTAATCTGTGAATACAATGAAAGGATATTTTTCTTATGTTTATGTGCTCGTGGCTTATTTAGATGATGTGTACACTATCATCCTTAATGTGAATTTTTTACATTTTGTTAGTTGGAATGAATGTGATTAAATGACAATTAATGGAGTACACACCCCCTCTAAATATTTAAAACATTGCACATTATTATCATGGAAAATATCATATGCACCTCTAGTGAGACCTCCTTCCTTCAGAAGGTTGAATATGTGAACATACTAGACTACATTGGGCCTATATTGGACACCTCCTACGGACCCTATGTCTATCATAGAGCCAACATGATGTTCCAGATTTCATTACAATTATAACACTGTGGTGGGGGATGATTCACATCGTTCCACATAGCATTATTCTCTTGATTCTAGTTCTAGACTCTATTCCCTCCCATGGTTGAATCTACCATGAATAGGTTCTTCTAAAACTTGTCTACTAGCACAAAGAATGCATGAAAATCCTCTGTACATTGAACACTTACCTTGCAAAATTCATAATGCATAACCTTTGCAGTGCTATTGTATTTCTATAGTAGCCTGCAATGTTGAGAATAATGACTAGCATTTTGACTATCTAGCATATCCCAACATATACCTTTCCTACAAACAAGTTAGACACAATAGTGGTATACCTTGAACCATGGGGAAATAATTCTAGAGATGACCTTCTATCTTGTAGATCATACACTGTACTTCCCTCCTAATAGCCTACTTGCTCTTTTCCAACTCTTGAATCTTCTCAAATAATGACATCAAATAATATTAAAACTAGGCCAATCCTAGGGCCAACCTTAAATTCTAACATTTCTTGCCATATAGTGAACCACTATTGTATCACTACAGTCCAATAAACCACTCCTTATGTTGTACCTCCTCGATCATGTAACCTTTCATCAAATCATGGAACCACTAGTCATACTCCCATACAGTTTCTTCGATATTTTACTTAATCTCTTTTAACTCAACAACACTATGTGGCTAATATTTTGATTTTTGGAACTCCTTCACAAAATATACTCACAAGTGAAACAAGACTAATATATATTTAGTGAGAGTGCTATGCTTACATTTCATATACCATTGCAATGCTCTTCCTCGTAGAATTGTTTAGAACTCTACCAACTAGATAGTATCAGTGGTCCTCCACACACTCCAAATTGCATTCTAACGGAATCAACGTTGTTTTGCATCCTCTTCACCTTGGTATTGAAATGAAGGAAACTACAAAGAATTTTAATTTGGTTGTGTCACCATTCTTGTCTGATGATTCTAAACTAACACGACACATAGAGGTATTAGTTGTTACACCACTAGAGATGTTCCCATGGATACACTCTTTGAATTGAACAATATTGTGGATAGTTTTTTGTTACTTCTAGTGGTCATGCTTGATCTAGTAAAATTTATAATAACAAGTGCACTTTGAATACTAATCACATAGACATTGGCACTATGGGCAACAATAGTCACTATTTTTTGGCAAAGAACAACAAGAGTATAAGGGAGTAGGATGTAGGATGGACCAACATCATTGCCATTTTTTTCTACCTCCTACTTAATGGCATGGCTGTTTGTAGGTTTAGAATACTAGAATGACATGTACTCAAATACATCTTCCTATTGAATCCACACTTCTAAGGCTTTCACATTGACTTCCAGGTCAACAATCTCGACCAATTTCTATATCCCTGTAGTTTGAGCATCTACATCTCCTACTTCATCACTCGTTTACCATCTCAATTCCTTAGAGATTCCCTCCATCTTCAATAACTCCTTCATTTCACACTTTATTGATCCTCTTCTATTTTGGGCCTAGCTAAATCTCATTTATACTCTTCTCTCATCCTTTGCATCATTTCAGACTCTATATGCATCTCAAGTCTATACCTTCTTGTTTGGGACTCTTGACTGATGCATATCTTTTCCATTTCTCCCCACCATCAACCTTTTGTAACATCTACATGCTTTTGATGTTGCATCTACTGTTCACTTTCAAGTTTCTATGTTTCCATCATTGCTAATATTTTAGGCATATTGAGTATCCAACTTTTCCATTAGGACCTCCTACCATTCCACCCCCCCATATAGGGATAATGCTTCCACTTGAGGGGCTTGGGAGCATACCCCTTTCCACCATCAACGTTTTTATCTACACAAGGATTTCCTCAATCAATTTTCCATGCACTCATTTCTTGAAAAAATGTAGTTATTTTGTCAAAGATTGATGAGATTCCACCATGAACTCCAAAGCATAACTTTCCACAACACCTTTGAGCTAGAAGTCAAGTACTCGTGTCAAATCATGGTCATTGTATTGGATATTTAACAAATTCTAGGTAGTCCACTCAATTCTTTTCTATGGAAACCAACAATGATGTTGCTCTATAAGTCTTTCCTACCATTCATGCAAACTTAAAGGGAAATTCAACCCAAAAAATCACATGTAAACACTCAAATAAGTACCATTTCTTAAATCTTACCACATCTTCCACCACATATGCATTTTCTTGGCATCTGAATTTATGTACCCACACTTCTATCCAATCTTGAATCTTGAATTTCATTGTCTTCCATCACATCTCCTAATTACTATGCATTTTGAAAGGTCTATAAAACACAAACATTTTGTTAGTTTTTTAAGAGACCTAGGGTTTGGAGGTGTCCAACAAGGTCTATAGTATTCTAGTATATCATCAGATTCAACCTTCCAAAGGAATGAGGTCTCGCCTAATATATGTTTGATCATTTCTGACTAATTAATATGCATAGTATTATAGATTTAGTGGAAAAACAAAAATTCATATTTTAACATTTAATCAAATTTATCTAAGCAAACAAAAAGTAATGTTTGCGCATAGATCACACCAATGTAAACATTATCAAGATACAACATAACAAAGTAAATCTAAGTATAACAACAATGCAATCCCATTATATCAAGTAGATTAATGATTACATCCATGCCTTATGCCTTAAGCATCACTAGAGTTCAATAGTCTCATAGTCTGGACGACATGCACATCTTACAATCACATAACTAACATCAAAAAACTAGATGCAAAACAATCATTAACTCATTCAACTGTAAACCCTTACATAGTATCATGAATATCTATATGTATGTAATTAATTTGTAACATTCCTCAACTTAACTAAGGAACATTAGTACGTGAAATACACACAAAATAAATTTTTTTCTTCTAATTCATTTTCCTAGAGCTTACCAGCCACAATTTATACACATAATTAACTATACTTTGATACCCATAATTAAATGCATCTACATCATTCTAAATGCACATGAATGCAGTTAATAAATCATTTACAATAGCACATAAAACCATTCTCATTGTTGGAGTGTTGTTGTAATACCCTAGGTTCAATTTATTCTACCAAATAAACCCTATAGACACTAGCCCTTTAGATATCATCTGCATGAAAGTGAAGTATCACTCGAGGCATCTATTGGGGTTGAGGAACCAAGTTTCTACAGGGACAAGGGGATGGGAGGATATCATCATATTTATTTCTACTTATCTACCCTATGCACAATATTCTATGTCTCTTTTCCCTTGATTAATTAGTAAACCTTATTTACGTAGCACCATTGTGACACAGATTGCAACATAAACTATTCACTGTAACATTCATCATTACCATGCATCAACCATCTAATAAACATATCCGTATCTAGTTATGCATAAATAGAACATCCATGAAAAATCACATACAAAGAAATTTAGACACAAAATTTAACGTGGTTCACCCAATTCTTGGGCTACGTCCACAACAACTGACTTCTTTATTATTCTTCATGAAATTATCTCAGGCTTGCACACTGTGATTACAATATATATATCATGATATCCTTCCCCATCCTGTCTAGCTGCTCTACAGTGCAAGCCTCTTCTTTGCAAAACCATCCCTAAACCTTGAAAAATAGACTCTCTCATTCTCAGGCTATCCTCTCAGCCTCAATCTATCATCAACTCAACTCAACCCCCTATTCGCTCAACAACCTATTCTTCCTGACCCATTACATATTTATACATAGAATTTAGGGCTCAAAACCTTATTCACATATCCCCAAAACCCTATGACAACTCATGATGACTCATTAGAACTCATGGAAAATCGTTGTTTGAGCATGCTTTTCCTGTCTTTGCGCTTGCATGGTGCTTTTACATTACCGACTATTGTTCTTCATGATTTTGCACATCTATATGATTTTGCATGCCTAACTATTGTCCTTACTGCTTTTATGCACGTCCACAAAACTTGGTTCTTTGAACTGTCTATCCAACATGCCCCCAATACTCACTTGTGGATCATCTCGAGCCACTTAAGTCTGTTGCTTCGTGCCCCTCCATGCTTCCATGAACTTTTGGAGGGTTTACTTTTCTTTCGTGAATTCTTTCTTGACCTCTGCTTCTTGTTCCAAAATCTCCTCTACGACCTGTGCAGTCAGGGTCATGAGTTTCTCCTCATTTTCATGTGCTGCTTTCTTTACCGTGCTCTGTGCAGCGTCCAATTCCTCTATTACCTTAGTGCTTCGTCTTGTGGCAGTACTAATTGTTTTTGGATAATCTTTTGTTGTTCCCTTATCTGGTCTATTTTAGTGTATGATTGCTAGCTTGCCATGATGGTCATCATGTGCTTAGCTAGTGGCAACGTACTTATGTTCTCCAAATCTTTCTGTGCCTTTTCTTGCACATCCCTTAATCTAGCTTCCACAACCTTCATCTCTGGATTCTCCATCAGATTTTTCCAAATATGTGTGCTTTCATCACATAGCTTCATGCATTCCTCCTCCAGAATCTTAATACTTTCTACTAAGTTCATAACGCTTCTTTCTCTTTGTTCCTTTTACTCAAGTGGTGTCCCTAGTATGGTGGGAAATTCCAAGTCTTCGATCCTAGTGGAGAAGCCTTTAATGACTTCCCTGATTGCTGAGACTTGTTCTTCAAGAGTGGCTTCTACCATCATCAACATTTATGGAATATCCTTATAAAGTTTCTGGATGGCCTGTTGTATTCGCTCATCCTGCTGCTCAGACACGTCCTTATCCTTCAATATTCTCTCAGCCTTTTTCTCGACCTTACTCTTCTCCTTCAATATCCTATCAACCTTTTCCTTAGCCATGCTCTTCTCCTAAAAAGCAGTTGTATAATCTTGCTGCAACTTTTTCTTCTCCGCCGCTACCTTTTCCAACTTGCTTGATGCTGACTCTACGTGGAATCGTATCTCCTATGCAATATCGATGTGCAAGCCTTGTAGTATTGTTGTGGGAATATGTGAAATGACTAAGTCCATGTGACTTAACCATTGTACTTGCTCCTGCAAATCGGGCACGGGGAACTCAATCACATCTGGTGAGATCTTCAATACTTTGCACCCTATTTCCATCTCTGAAAAATAAGAAGTTGTGGCCCCTAGTTCCCTAGTTGGGATTGTTGATGGTCCTTCACCGGATATGTGCTCTGGTGCTATCCTTGTTGCTTCCAAGAGTTGTTGCATTGTTGTGAATTGGTCCTACACTTGATGGAGTAGTTCTTCTTATTTTCGCGACGCTTTCTCAATTTCTTCATCTATGAAATCCCTCACTTGATAGTCGATTCTATAGATGTCATCATCTATCATAGTATAGTTAGCCGATACTTTGTGGGATTTCATATTCTTGCACACAACTATTCTTTTCCCCTTACTCTTGTCTTTCCTTTTTTCTCCGACTGTTGGGATTGTCTACTACACGTATTTTATGTCTCTGCCCTATTCATTGTCCTATCTATTACCTTGTTCATTACCCTGTTCATCTACGCCGTTGTTAGAGTGCTTCGTCTATGTTCCTTTCGTAGGAACCTTTCAATCTAGATCCCAATCCTACATGATCGGGTGGATATCTTCTTCTATGATCTTGTATTTTGTCTAGATCCATTCCTCTCTTGGGTCCTTCTTTGATTGTATATAGATATGGTGTCGATCTGCCCGGAACCGCGCAATCAAGGTGTACGCCTCTACCAATTGTGGTGAAATGCATGGTGTATTCTTGATGCACTTCCAAATCCTTTCACCATATAGAAATAAATCCATGTTAGTGTTGATGTGTCTTCTTTTGTTAGGGGTGTACCTGAAGTTTTGATGCTTTGTTGCCAAGCATGGCTTACCTCTGAGACCCAATAACTACACATGCTTTGGATCTTCCCACGACGTGAACAAAATAAGAATTAGCATCCATGGATAATGGAATTCCATGCCTATATCTTGTGCTTATACGTAGTTGATGAGGAATTGGTTCAATAAAAAAGGCGCCCAACTCATCCAGACCCATTCAACACACTTCTCAGCCACAATTATCACTCCTGCTGACACTTGGTCTTTTCTGCATTTCCTTAGTAACTTGCATGCCAATGCCTACATTGCAATCCTTACTATTGGGTCGCATATGCTCGACACATCCAACCAACGCACACCTCTTACTGTGTGAGAATTTTCCCTCATTGCCTCTGATAGGGTCCTGTTAGTTTTCTTATCTGCAAACAATGGGGTTGGATCTTGTCCCTGCGATGGTAAACCTGTGATCCTTGCAATCAGGTACGTATATGTAGATATTGTCCTATCCATCCACAAATAACTACCATGCACACAGGTTAAGAGAAACTTAACACACACATTCATCTTGTTTCTCTTTCCAAAGTGTGGGATGTCGAACAGGTTTAGGATGTTTTCTCACTCCAATCCTTTGGCCCATAAATTTGGCATAGGTATGATATGGTTCATTGATGGATCTATCCTCAGTTCCAAGTATTGGTGTGGCACAAATTCAGGGAACTTCACCATGTATGTGATATTGTGGTCTGCATATTTGAGTTGCGACACCCTCCCTAGCATGTGTTCATCCATGATGACCCCATCTAGGATGTCAGGCATCACCAATTCATAGTTTGAAGTCTTCTGCAATGTCACCGGTGGGGCATCATCCTTCCTTGGTGGAATGTAGTCTCGATGAAACCTCAGCTCTGACGATGATGCTCTTAGAGTCTCCTCAACCTCTGGTTTTACTATTTTCACTCTTGTTCGATATTTATTTGGTATGGGAGTTGTTTCTTTTGGTGGTGCCATTTATGTAAACTGGTTACCAATGACAACTTCTTCAGCTCTGGGGTTTTTCTTAGCTTCTGGAATATAGTTCTTGACTCTTTCTTTCTTGCATGCAACTCTAAGTGACAATGACCAATTCTTGTCGACCCTTCATGGATTTTGTGCCCCTTCACCAGTTTTCCATGTCCCTTCATGCCTAAATTAACTATCTAATTTGCTAGTGGTGTTATAAATGATTTATTTAATGTTTCTTTATCACCATATTTTCCATTGGATTTGTGCCTTGTACTGCTAGTTTGTCACGATCCTCGGTGGATTTTTCCATTTATTGCTATGCATCATATTTATGAATTTTCATTAATGCTCTTTAACCATTGTTTCTTCCCTTTTACCACCTTTAATGGCCGTGACCATCCTATTCCACGTGTTGCTTAGGTCCATACCTAACTGTCTCTGCATTGTTTCTTTTATCTGCACAACTCTCACTTTTTCTGTGCGGGTCTTTTTTTGTATCTCCCTTACTTACTGTCTTACCTTTGGTTTTCTTTTTATTTTTCAACTTTTTGTTTGTTTTTGCTTTATTTTATTTTCCTACTATAATACAACTATTGTGGTACATGTGTTCTTGTGCAACTCAGATTGATGTGCAGACGATCAACAGTCTCTATAGAGTTTCAATTGTCTGCCATTCACCATTCCTCCTAGGACTTCTCCATCCAGTGTTTCAAACTGTGCCGCAACACCTGCCTCTGTCACATGCATAATCACATATGGTCCTAACTAATGCATTCAAAACTTTCCTGGATGCTTCATAAGATTACTATCATATAGTAATCCTATGTCCCCCACTTGAACTTTTTTTTGTTTAATATATCTATCATGCCATGCATTTTATCTTTCCTTCTGAACTTGCTGATGGAACCTTGTGACAAATCGATCTTCCTCAAGTTATAACAACTATGGAAATCTCTCCTCTACTGTGCCAGAGTCTGAAAGATCTATAATCAATCCAATGCCCAAGTTAGGCACAATAAACTCCATCGACATTACTACTTCTTTCCCATAGACTAGTTGTTACTGGATAAATCGGTAGGTGCAGACACTAATAGATCTCCCTAGATCCACCTGGATCTAGAACAAAATAGGACACTACATGACTCTTTCTCTAAGTTCCAGTCATTGAATCTACTACCCAGAAGGAATGAGTGACATACCTTTATATCGCTTCCTTAGGTCTCTGTTGTCCCTGCTTCGCTCCAGTGCTCTTGTGAAATCAGGTCCAAGACAACACAAACCAACCAAAGTGAAGATGGCAAAGTATATTCAATGTCAACCTATGCATATGATCAAGGAGTTATGCAATAAAATAAGAGTGATTTTATGGGAAAGGGACATGCCACTGTATTATATTAAATGGAAGTAGAAGATACAATCGGATCACCTTGATGTCGCAAGATTCCTTTCAGTGACCCTTGGTTCCAACACACGCACTTGATCTACATTTGCATGAAGAAGATCCAATACAACTTGATAGACCAAATATAGTCTTCAAGATTCTATCCAAGCAGAGTTCTTCACACAATTCTTCATTCAATCTTGCTTAACCTTTTCCATGAGAAACCTTTCAATATATAGGAGAAGGAGAGATGGTTAAATGGATGAGGATGATCCCACTAAATCTGAGAATTCAGTAGGATGCCAACCATGCGAATGCCAACTCATTTGCTAGAAGATTCCCTTCTAGAACCTTCGTGACCTCTTCTCTTTTCCAAGCTTTAAAACAATTTCGCACCCTACTTATAGACCAGACTGCGAACAATTCACACCCTAAGTATGGGTTGCCTGCGAGAATGAAGGATTTTCGCACCCTATAACATAGGTATCTTGGGAACTCATCTTAAAAATATGATTTTTGGAAGAAGACATCAGTCACTTTTCTCAGGTAAAAAATCCTTGTGGGAACCTGAATACATCACTGTAGAGACATCACTAGAGTGACCAAAATAATGTGTAACACCAGCCTAAAAGGTGTATGTCCTGTCAACTTTTTTCTTGTAGTTGTGTATACCCATAATACTGCTGGAACCCTTAAGTCCCAATCATCTCTCCCTACATTGCAGATCTTTGTCAGTGCAGTCTCTAAAATTTTATTAAAGGATTCTACATTGCCATTGGCTTGAGGATGATACAACATAATCCTATGATGATGAATTTGAAATTCCTCAGTCAATGCTGCAATCGTCCTATTCAGGAAGTGTGTTCCTTGATCATTGAGTAAAATATGCGGGTATCCAAATCGTGTGGCTACATTCTCAAATAGAAATCTTGCAACAATCTTCATGGTGCAGTCTATGACTAGTGTTGCTTCTGTCCATCTGGTCAAATACTATATTGCAGTGATTATATACTTAGCTCCTGATCTTCTTGTTGGTGGGTTGATCAGTCCAACAAAGTCTATTTCCCATTTATCAAATGCCTGTAGTGTAACCTATGGGTGTAGAGGCATCTCATCCTTTCTTGATGGATTTACCACCCTTTGAAAAACATTACATGCTTGACAATATTCTTTAGCATCCTTATGAAGTGTGGGCCACCAGATCCCTGCGCACAAAATCTTCCGTGTTATCTCTTTACATGTGTAGTTTCCTTCTACAATTCATTCATGCACTTCTAAGAGTATCATTGGCCTTTCATGCTCTAACACACATTGTCTTAGTATCCCATTGACACCTAACTTGTATATATTCCCTACAATTAACTGATAGTTTGTTGCTTTAACCACTAATTGTTTCTTCTGCACAAATCTCATGTTTGATGGGGCCATTTCTGTACTTAAAAACTGCACAATGTTTGTGAAGTAGTTGTCCACCATTTTAACTGCAAATAACTACACATCCAACAAGCTGTCATCTAGATTCCCTGCATATTCTTCTGATAGTATGCACAATAAATGATCTGGTCTTGCATTCAACTTCCTTGGTTTCACAACAACTTCAAAATCATATTCCTGGAATAACAACAACCATCTGCATATCCCCCCCCCCCCAACACTGACTTGTTCACTAAGTATCTTAGTGCAGAATGGTCTGTATACATATTAAAGTGAGACCCTAATAAATAATGTCTAAACATATACTATTGACAATCATTCTCGTTCTGTGGTAGTGTAATTCTTTTATGCTATTGACAACTTCTTGCTTGCAAATGCAATTGGGTGGTCTATGTCTCCTTCCCCTAGCTGATATAGTACTGTGCCTAAAGCTATGATTGATGCATCCACATGAACATGGAACTCCTTATTCCAATTCGGGAATATCAAAATTGGCATGGTGACTAATTTCTGCTTCAAGTTATCCAATCCTTTCTTACAGTCCTCATTCCATAGGAACTTAACTTCTTTCTTTAACAACTTCTCCATAGGTGTTGTAATCTGCGCATAAACCTTAATGAACTTCTTGTAATATCCTGTATGACCCAGGGTTTATCTCAACTGTCTAACTAATGTGGGTGGTTGTAAGTCCAAAATCACTACAATATTGGCAGGATCCACTAATAATCCCTGCTTACATACCACATGGCCCAACAAAATTCCAAAAGGCACGCAAAAAACACATTTTCTCAAATTCAGTGAAATTTGACATTGTCTACACCTATCCAACATTAAATTGAGTATTTCTATGTGGTATTTCGATAGAATAAACACAGTCCAATCATCTAAGTAAACTTCAAGGAACTTATGAATAAATTCCTTAAATGCTGCGACAACTACTCTTGAAAAAACTGCAGGTGCATTCTTTATCCCAAATAGAATTATTGTGTACTGATAGCTTCCCCACTATGTTGCAAAGGTAGTCTTATGTCTGTCTTCCTGCGCAATATTTATCTGATGATACCTTGAAAATCCATCTGTAAAAGAATAGGCCTCCTGCCCTCCTACATTCTCTATCACTTCATATGTAATGGTGTCGGGAATGGATCATGCAGACATGCATCATTTAGCTTCCTTAGGTCTACACAAATCCTGATTCCCCATGTCTTCTTATCTTGAACTACCATTAGACTTATCCATTTTGATTCCATGATTGGTTCAATAATTCGTGCTTCTAACATTTTGTCTATCTCTGCCTTTACCTTCTCTTTATACTTCATATTCAATCTAGAAGGTCTTTGTCTTACTAGTTTAGCATCCGGTTTCAAAGGGATCTTCATTTATCCGAACTCACCAACTATCCCTTTCATTTATGAGAATGTAGTTGGGAATAGATCCTGATACTCGCGCAATAAATTTACAATCTTATCCATAGTTTCATCATTCCAGTAATCGCCTATCTGTGCAAACTTTGGGTTTTCCTTTGTCCCAATATTTACCTTCTGTGTCTTTAGTGGTTGTGCATACACAATAGATTCAAGCTCTGGCCCTTCTACTGTGCGTTCCCCCTCGATTTTAGGTACTTGTATATTCCTTGGATCTTGTTCGTCTTCTTCTTCTTTAGCAACATTATAACATTCTAGTAATTCATGGATAGTCATAGAAGCTTTGTGCACACTACACACATGTAAAGATGCATCTACTAATGGAGATTCATGTTCAAAAGTGAATGAGGTAAATCCCATACCCCATTCCTCCTGAATGGATGCCTCCTCTGTCACTATAGAAAAACCTACTGAAACAAGGGAATCCTCCCAGGAGGTATCACATCTCCTAGAAGCCTCTTGTCTCTAAATCTTCTATCTGGCCTCCTCAACTCGTGACATCTGTCAGTCAGTCTTGGAAGATGTCTCTCTCCCACCTGAACATGAGGGGGAACTCCATATGAATGATTGTATCTCCCTCTGAGCCAAATGACTCTCTCTGAGATCAGGCTCACTCTGAGTCTGCATGCTCCCTTTGAAACATGAATCCTTTTGAGTCTGTACAATCTCTAGAGCCATATTCTCCCTCTGTACCTATTGTCCTCCTCTGAAATTTGATCTCCTATGAATTGTTCTAGGAGGCTACTCCTCCTTACTAGATATTGAGGGATGACTCCCTCTGAACTCTGGCTCCTTCTGAGTTGTTACTTGGTGGGGCCATCTGCCTCGCCAATAGTGGAGTCACCTACTCCTCATCATAACTCCGACTCTATGTAACTCAAGATACTCTGTATCCCACAAAAGTACCCTTCTTTTCATAAGGTTCTAACCTCGTCCTCTTCTCCTTCGTACTATGTATGTATACTGTCATGTATACAACTCCTTGTTTGGACAATCTGCTCCATGTCTCAAACTAGAGACCATCTAATCTATTGCCACCTGCAACTATCACTATAACTCCCTCTCAGAGTTATCACCCGTGACCTACCAAGAACAAGAACAAGCACAAGAACAAGGAAAATAAAAACACTCCTCCAGTGTTGTGACCAACCATTCCTCCATGGTAACCTTCCCATAACAAGAACAAGAACAAAAGACAATAACAAATCCATGGTAACCTCCATGGAATTTAACCTTGTTCATAGTATTACTAGACAAGGGAAGAGATTAATTCAACTTGAAAACAAGTGCATCATTAATATTAAACAATAATGATCATCACACCAACACTATTCAAGTGTTACTAAGCAATAGTACTCAACAATAGTAGTCCTCTAAAGACTGTTGTACCCATTACAACATTTACTTGAGATGCAACAATATAAAATATCAAACCTAATATGCAAACCTGGAATCTTGTTGTTGTTGTTCCATTTGATTTCAAGTTGTCATACATTGTAGGAGACATCACCACTACTTCCTCCAACTCTTAGATAGTACACCATCAATACATGAAGACAAAATATGAAATGGAAGGTTCAATGTTCGAGAAAATCTCAATAAGCCTGAAAAACCTAAAATTTCAACTTTGACGAAATGTCAGTCTGAGAGCACCAGTAGGTGCGCTAGGGAAAGGTGAGTTTCTTTATGGTAAAATTTGTCCCAATGACTTACAATGAATGCTCAACACACTTGAAAAAACTGTGCAACAACAAATTTCATATGCAACAACAAATCTCAACAAAGCTCTGATACCATGTTGATTTTCTAATTTCCAGATTTGATAATTATTACCTTATGAATTCAAACAGATTTCAATGCCACCGTTATCATAGAATAATTACACATTGGAAATTTCAACTGAAATAAAGCTACAGTGGAAATAACAAAATCACAGTGAGATATCCATGCACAATAGACACAAGATTTATCTTGGGAAAACCCGAGCTCAGGAGAAAAATCCAACAAAAGTTTCTTTAGAAGAAATTTTAATCCAAGTTCACAAATACATCACC
>WSFP011435089.1:0-21189 GCA_009831015.1 Picea engelmannii
TGTGACCCATGTACATGTACGGAAAACTTTCGTACGACTCACCCCTTTCTTGTGGCTTCAATCCTCTGAAACCGACCTGTGGCTGCCTCTGCTCTCTCTTTTCCTTGACCTTTATGATCTCTAGATGGAAGTCCTTCTCCACCTATCCAAGATCTTGAATCATAGTTCTTCGTGATCCAACCCTCTTTGCATCAACACTTGGATGAAATCTATTCACCCAACCAGTGAGATCTCCTCACTCTCGTGTAAGCAAAAGTTCGTCTTTGCTTCTACACTCTCCACACTAGCAAAAGTCCTACTTTGCTAGGTCCAGTGTTGATCTCTCATCAAGGGCGACATCTCACTAGTGATCCCGACCTTGGCATCTCACCAAAGGTCCCCCACCTTGGTCTCTCACCAAGGGTCTCTTGATCTTGGCATCTCACCAAAGATCCTCACCTTGGTCTCTCACCAAGGTCTCTGTGTCGACTCCCTCAACACAAGTGACTTCCCGAAGTGACTTCCTCCTTCACCCTAGCCTTGCTTTTATAATCATGAGTTGCAATCTATGTCTAATCTCCAAATTGTTTTACGGCTGGGATTACTTCTCATACTCACTTGAGATTTAGATTACATGCTACATGCTAAGTACTTTTAACATGTTCCTTACATAACTCAATTAACTAATAAAAACCACTTTTATTTTAATTAATTTCTTTTAACTAAAGTAAACTCAAGGATAGAAGGTTCTTGACGACTACCACATGTTACACACATGCCAATGCGGAAGTACCTGTCCGATGCTACCACTAACATCAACAATTACAATTAAAATACAAATTTTAATTAAGGGAGCCCACTTCCTTTAGCAAATTTCCAAGACTTCCTAGATGTCAAAGACATGTGACCTGTCCGAAGGATGCTCCTGCATCAGACTCCTAGGGAATAAAAAGACTTGTTCATGGGCTCATATACATGAATTTCAATGTCGCTGTCATCTTCTTCTGCAATCTGTCGTGTTGTTCCTTAGCTAACTGTAGTTCTCACTTTGAAGTCTGAATCTTAGCAAATACAGGTGCATCAATTGAAACTTCCTCTTACCACAGTGCCGATACCAAATCTTCCAGCTCCTTTCTCTTCACTTTTGCATTCTGCTTGTACTTGCTGTTGCTGTCTTGAATCTGTTGCCATATCTCTGTATGCAATTATTACATGATGAACTTCAGAGTTGTTCCCATCTTTGAATCACATAGGAGTATCTCCATGATCATCTTTCTTCTCCATCCTTCTTTGCCTATAAGCTGACTGCGTAATCCACACACTTGTAGATTCTGCTTCAAACTTATGATCATGTAATAATGATGAACTAAACTCAACTTCTTTGTAACATATCCATATTAAAAGTATAAATAAATTTTTGGTTTCCTCCATTTCTATTACTACGTGATAACTCATAATTAATTAGTAACTGCAAGAAGAGAAATTCACTAGTTGTCCTGCATACACAATTCTAAGATACACATGAACAATGCAGGGCTATGAAGATAATTTGCACAGATATATGACAATTGCCTGTTTTGATTGTGTTGAAATTAGTGCAACTGCAAGAGCCATTCTCCTGGAGGATGGCATAAGACCCTAGCTGTGGACTAGGGCCCCTAGCACACTCCTGGGGTTTCTTGGTATGACACCAAGCAGTGAGAGCCATGTCAAAAGACCCTTGTGAGGGCCCCCAGTATATGACTGGGGTTCTTGGTCTTGGACCAAGCAGTAAGTCCCTAGATGTGTTCTAGGGAATCCTTGCCCGGTGCTTGGATTGATCCTTGTATGTGTTCCAACTTCCTTGGTGGTTGATATAAGTCCCTAGATGTGTTTTAGGGCCCCTGGATGTGTTCCAGGGAACCCTTGCTTAATGCATGGGTTGATCCTTGGTCTTGTACCTTGGTGGATAAGACCCTAGATGTGTTC
Source organism: Picea engelmannii (assembly GCA_009831015.1). Lineage (NCBI taxonomy): Eukaryota > Viridiplantae > Streptophyta > Pinopsida > Pinales > Pinaceae > Picea > Picea engelmannii. The sequence continues at coordinate 1,948 of WSFP011435089.1, forward strand.
TAGGGCCCCCAGATGTGTTCTGGGGCAACCTAGTCTTTGACCTGGTAGATCTTGGTGTAATACCAAGATGTGTTGATGTGTGATCCTCTTCCTCTCTCCCGGGATGGTCCATGAGACCTAGGAGTGCCTATGAAGATGGATTTGACCACATTGTTGATGTACCCTCTTATGCAGTGATGATAAAGTTTATAGGTCATTATGAGACTCATGTGGACATGTTTTGCCATTATGGACCCCCCCTTGACTTTGTCCTAATAGGTACCCCCTTGTTGTTTTGCTTTCCCTTTTGTTTTATGTGATTGGGGTTTTATATGTGATTAGGGTTTTTATAATTTATATTACTATTAATTGACATATTAATTAATATTTATATTAATTAAATGTCAATATTTAATTATTATTATATCTACTCTAACCCCTCTCCCTAACTATAAATAAGACCCTACCCTATAGCATTTTACACACTCACATTTCACTCCTCTCTCTCCTTGCTGTGGCTACCTTAGTATTTTGCTTCTTGTGTTGATGCGACCTCTTCTGTTGGTAGATCAACTTTAGATCTGAGTTTTGTTTGGTCTTGGTATTGGTTGGGTGCTTCTTCTTGACTGTTTGCTGGTGGAAGAGACGCTGAGGTGCCTCCCTTGAGCAGCCAGATCTGTCCATCTATGTAGGGCCGTGACCTCTCCTTCTGGCTGTCGCGTGGTGTGCTGAGGTCCCTGTGGGGGGTTTTCCACTTGCTGTCCAGTTTTTTTGAGTCGAGGGTTTGCTGTCTTGCTTGTGGAGGGTCTGCTATCTTGTTGTCTAGTTCATTCCTGTGCCCTATTACTGTTTCTGTGGAGGGTTCTATTTGCTGGGGGTATTGCTTTTATCTACTTGGAAGTTTGTGGTATTATTGCTGTTTCTTTTGGGGTTTATATCATTGGCAAAACTGTCCTACAGTCCACATTGACAGAGATCGAACCCTAGAGGTTTGATCCATGAACCTAAACTAAATTTTGAGCATATTTACAGAGGCATACATCCACACATGTGACAGGTACATCTATCATTGAATCAAGAGGTAAGCAAAAAGTTTATTTTTATATTTAGAAATCTTGTTTGTTTCCAGATCTGTTTATATCTCTTCTTTATGCTGATCTAGTGAACATAAATTTTTTAAAGCATTTTGTTTTTCAATTCTCCCTAATTCTAACATGGTATCAGAGCTTAGGGCGTGAAAAGAGCTCAAGAATTGCAGACTTGAGCCTGTGTAGATCCATTCCTCGGGGTTTGTTTTGCAGATCAACATTATATCATCTTCATAATCTGATCCAGAATTCAGCATAGTCTCTTCTTTAGTCAAAGCTAAAGATAGACTTGAAGGGGCCTCCAACTTCAATGCTTGGAAATGTAGGATACTCAACTTCAATGCTTGGAAATGTAGGATACTCAACATCCTAGAAGAGAGTGACTTGGATGAGTTGGTTACTAGGGTAATAGAAGAACCCACTTCAAATACTGGTAGGGCAACATATAAGAAGAGACAAACCAAAGCTAAAAGAGTCATTTTGGACTCAGTTAAGGACAACAAGATGCTCATCATTGGTCATCTAATGACTGCCAAAGATTGCTTTGATTCCCTAGCAAATATTTATGAAAAGAAGGCTCCAACTCAGAAGAGAATATTAAAGAAACAACTACGTACATTAAGGATGGGAAAGGATGAAACCATTGTTGCCTTCTTCTCCAAGATTGCTCAAACCAGAGATTAGCTTACAACAATAGGAGTTGTTGTGGATGATGATGACCTTGTGCAAACTGCAGTTGATGACTCCCTGAGTCATGGGGAACTTTTCTTGCTTCAGTCAATGGAAGAGAAGCTCAACCTAACTTCGAGAGATTATGGCATGATTGCTTAGAAGAAGAAGGAAGACTCAAAAGTAGAAATAAACACTCAACTGTAAGAGATCATGCCATTTCAGCTAAAGCCAAGAGATGGAAGAAGTTTCTCAACCTAAAGGCAAAGGTAAGAAACCTCAAGGTAACCTATCTCAGCTTCATCCTCATTTATCTAAAGTAAGATGTTTTAACTGCAATAAGCTAGGACATTATGCAAAATATTGCAGGAACCCTCCCTCTCAACAGAGAAGAAAAGGTAAGTTCCATGCCTCAGTTGCCACTGAAGAAGCAGAGCCTCAACATGAACCTCAAAGAAGAAGAACCAGGGCAACCACCAAAGAGCAAGAACAACACCATTAATATTATCTCATCTCAACTCCTTCTGATACTATAACCAAGTCGGAGGAGGTTTGGTTAATGGACAACGATGCCTCCAAACACATGACAGGCTTCAAACCAAATCTTGCAAACTATCGGGATAATAAGTTCAATGTAAAGGTAGAACTGGGTGATGATGGTACATATGACATAAAAGGGTTTAGATTTGCTTCATTCCAGCTTCAATCATGTAATGTATTTCATATTGATGAAATTCTTTATGTTTTTGTTTTAAAGAAAAATCTAATCTCAGTTGCAGTGTTAGAAAGTAAATGATACTCAATAGCCTTCATCAAAGGGAAGGCTCTCATGTGGCCCTCAAATGGAGATTTGAGCCCTGCCATGACTATTGGAACTCGTGAGAGTGGACTTTATAAAATCACAGGTCAAGTTGTTCAAGCACTAGCTCACGAGATGATAAACCCCTACGAACTCTGGCACAAAAGGCTTGGACATCTCAACTACAACGCATTTCCAGGTTTGCAAAAGATGGTAACATGTATGTCAGTGTTTTCATTTGAGCATGATAGTGTTTGTAGAGGTTGTGCTCTCGATAAGAATACAAAGAAGGCTTATCCTCACAGCAATAAAAAATCTAATGGCATTTTAGATCTAATTCATTCTGATCTTTGTGGACCTATGACTGCTCCATCTATGAATGGTTGTCTTTACTATATCATTTTTATTGATGATTGTTTTCGTAAAACTTGGATTTATTTTTTAAAGACTAAAGATGAATCTTTCAGCAAATTTCAAGATTTCAAGAATCTTGTTGAAAATCAAACAGGTAGACACATTCGGGTTTTCAGAACAGACAATGGTAAAGAATTTGACTCCTACAAGTATGATGAACTCTATCGGGCTTTCAGGATTAAGAGGGAGCTAACTGTGCCTTATAATCCCCCAACAGAATGGGGTTGCAGAAAGAAGGAACAAAACAATATGTGAAGCAGCCAGAGCCATGATGTATGATCAGAATTTACCGTTATCTCTTTGGGCCGAAGTTGCAAGTACTGCAGTCTACATTAATAACATGTGTCCTCATAAAGCCCTTGAAGAGAAAACTCCAGAAGAAGTTTTCATCTATATAAAACCCTCAGTTGATCACTTGAGAATCTTTGGCAGTCCAGTCTATATTCATATTCCAAAAGAAAAGAGGACTGAGCTAGACCCCTCCGGAAAGAAAGGAACTTTTCTGGGATACAGCGAAACCTCAAAGGCTTACAAAATTTATATCCCAGGTCAAAAGTTCATTGAGGTCAGCAGAGACGTGACTTTTAATGAAGAAACAACTTTTCGTTGTGCCAAAGAACTTCCATGTGATACAGAGGAGTAGGAAGCTCCATCTCCTGAACCTTCAGATTCACCTCTTCCAGATGTGCAGAGGGAGGAGACCTCAGAGCCTTCAGTGGATCCTACAAGGGATACTATTTAATTTCCCTTAGAGAAACCTCCTGTTAAAAGGAAACCAGCCCGGTGTCGGGAAATTCTAAAAGAAGCAGAAAAACATGCAACACCTAAAGGCACCTTCAGAGAAAGCAAGAAACTAGATAAGTACTCCGGCCTAATAGCTCAATTGAATCTTGTGATTGACTCAGAACCTTCCACCTTTGAAGAAGCCTCCAAACATCAAGTATGGAAAGATGCTATGATAGAAGAGTATGATTCAATTATAAAGAATGATGTATGGGCAGTGGTCCCAAGACCTCGTGGCAAATCAATGGTAACTTCCAAATGGCTTTATAAAATAAAACATGCAACAGATGGCAGTGTTTAAAAATTCAAGGCTAGATTTGTGGCTCGTGGCTTCTCTTAGAAGGAAGGAATTGATTATGACGAGATTTTGCTCCTGTTGCCAGATATACTTCCATCATGATCATTATCTCTCTTGCTGCAGTTTTTGGTTGGAAACTTCACCAGATGGATGTTAAGACTGCTTTTCATAACGATGAAGTTGAGCAAGAGGTTTATATCGAACAACCTGAAGGGTTCGTGATTCTTGGGAAAGAATCCCACGTGTGCAAACTCAAGAAAACCTTGTATGGGTTGAAGCAAGCTTCGAGATCTTGGTATGGGAGAATTGACAACTTTTTACAAAGTCTTGGGTTCACCAAGAGCATAGCAGATCCCAATCTTTATATAAAGATTGTACATAATCATCCTGTTATCTTAGTATTATATGTGGATGATCTGTTCCTCACAGGAGAGGAAAATTTGATAGCTCAGACTAAGAGGGAGCTTTCAACAGAATTTGAAATGAAAGACTTGGGTCTTATGCCTTATTTTCTGGGCTTAGAGAAACTAGGTGAGATCTTTCTCTCACAGAGCAAATATGCAGTTGATGTGCTCCGCAGATTTGGCATGATGGACTATAAGTCCATGTCCACAACGATGATTTCTAACTTGAAGAAGTTACAAGACCAAGTTACAGGTACAGATCCAAAAGACCCCACCTTATATCGGCATATCATTGATGTATCTTATACATACCAAATCAGACATTTGTTATGCAGTGAATGCCCTCAGCTAGTTCATGTGTGAACCGAAGCATATTTATATGGTTGCTGTTAAACATATTCTGAGATATGTTCGGGGGACTATAGCCTATGGACTTAGATACACTTCCAGTGGAGGTGTAATGCTTCATGGATATACAGATTCAGATTGGATGGGAAGTACAGTGGACCGGAAGAGTACCTCCAGAATATTGTTTCAATTTGGGTTCAACTATGATCTCCTGGTCCAGCAGGAAACAAGGCTCCATAGTCGAGAGCACTGCAGAAGCAAAATACATTGCTGCAAGTGCTGCTAGCAGAGAAGCAGTGTGGCTCAGAAAGCTACTTTTAGACTTGTTCAGTGCTGAGCTAGAACCCACAGTGATCCACTGTGATAACCAGAGCTGTATAAAGCTCTTCGAGAATCTGGTGTTTCATGACAGGTCGAAACACATTGAGATGAGATATCACTATGTTCGGGACATGGTGCATAAGAACATTCTTAGTATTCAGCATGTTCTGACGATAGAACAAATTGCAGATATTTTGACTAAGCCACTGTCCTTGACAAATTTTGTGTGTTGGCCCTTGACCTATTTTGGGACTTCGACAACCTGTCGAAAGTGGAGCACAAGACGAAGCAGAGATTGCGGGATCTTGGCCCCTTTTTGGGATTTGGGATTATGTAACATGTATGGGATGTCGGCCCATGGGTTTACCCATGTTTAGGCCTATTTTGTAATGTATAAATAGATGTCTAGGCCATGTAAGAAGAGGGGAAGATAGGCATATCTGTAGTGAGTACGAATGGCTAAGTGCTATATCTATGTGATTGAAGGATTGTAAGAGCTCTGTGCATACTGTGTGAGACTTGCAGAGTTACGTGCAAGTAATTGTAAGAAGGCTTGGTGCTGTACCCTAGCTCGAAGAAGGAGGATCTGGTGGAGTGCGCGCAGATCTCCTGTCTTCTGCGGAGTAGGATTTTGATGCTATGTGCCTGTAAGAAGCTTGACAAAGATAATAAAGAAGAAGAGTTGGTGGACGTAGCCCTAGGGTGGGGGTGAACCACGTAAATACTGTGTTGTTCTGCTTTGTGCGATGTCTTGATGTGTTTATGTCTTTACTTGCTAAGTGCTTTGATATAGATAGATAGATCTGCTTATGCTTTGTGCTAATGATGTATATGGATGTAGAACTGACCTATGTGAATGTGCTCAGTGCTTGAATCAACTAGATTTAATCTACCTCTTTATGATAAGTGCTTAGATACATTAGATCTGAGCGAATGATGCGATGCTCTGTTTTATCTGGGCAATAGATAGTGGTTAAATATTGATGAATTGTCGGTGCTAAGTGCTCTGTTAAGTATTACAATCATAGATCTGTGTCCCAGCTAAGGTTGTAGACACCTGAGTCCTGCAACCACCCCTGCCTCTACCTCGGGTGAGACTTCATTTGCTTCGCAGGTGTTGCCAAAAGGGTTGGTAGTTAGGGTTTTATTGGTGCGCTGTTGTAGCGTTGAACCCTGGGTCTGCCCCTGTGCCAACATTGTGTACTTTCGAGACAAGCTTGGTGTTGCTGAGAATGCCTCTCTTACTGAGAGGGAGTGTTGAAATTAGTGCAGCTGTAAGAGCCATTCTCCTAGAGGATGGTATAAGACCCTCGTTGTGGACGAGGGCCCCCAGCACACTCCTGGGGTTTCTTGGTATGAGACCAAGCAGTGAGAGCCATGGAAAAAGACCCTTGTGAGGGCCCCCAGTATATGAATGGGGTTCTTGGTCTTGGACCAAGCAATAAGTCCCTAGATGTATTCTAGGGCCCCTGGATGTGTTCCAGGGAATCCTTGCCCTGTGCTTGGATTGATCCTTGGATGTGTTCCTTGGTGGTTGATATAAGTCCCTAGATGTGTTCTAGGGCCCCTGGATGTGTTCCAGGGAACCCTTGCTTAATGCATGAGTTGATATTTTGTCTTGTACCTTGGTGGATAAGACCCTAGATGTGTTCTAGGGCCTCCAGATGTATTCTGGGGCAACATGGTCTTTGACCAGGTAGATCTTGGTGTAATACCAAGATGTGTTGATGTGTGATCCTCTTCCTCTCTTCCGGGATGGTCCATGAGACCTAGGAGTGTCTATGAAGATGGACATGACCACATTGTTGATGTACCCTCTTATGCAGTGATGATAAAGTTTATAGGTCATTATGAGACTCATGTGGACATGTTTTGCCATTATGGACCCCCCCTTGACTTTGTCCTAATAGGTACCCCCTTGTTGTTTTGTTTTCCCTCTTGTTTTATGTGATTGGGGTTTTACTTTATGCGATTGGGGTTTTATTTTATGCGATTGGGGTTTTATATGTGATTAGGGTTTTTATAATTTATATTAATATTAATTGACATTAATTGACATATTAATTAATATTTATATTAATTAAATGTCAATATTTAATTATTATTATCTCTACCCTAACCTCTCTCCCTAACTATAAATAAGATCCTACCCTCTAGCATTTTACACACTCACATTTCACTCCTCTCTTTCCTTGCTGCGGTTACGTCAGTATTTTGCTTCTTGTGTTCTCTTCTGTTGGTGGATCAGCTTCAGATCTGAGTTTTGTCTGGTCTTGGTATTGGCTGGGTGCTTCTTCTTGACTGTTTGCTGGTGCAAGAGATGCTGAGGTGCCTCCTTTGAGCAGCCGGATCTGTCCATCTATGCAGGGCCTTGGCCTCTCCTTCTGGCTGCTGCGTGGTGTGCTGAGGTCCCTGTGGGGGGTTTTCCACTTGCTGTCCAGTTTTTCTGAGTTGAGGGTTTGCTGTCTTGCTTGTGGAGGGTCTGCTATCTTGCTGTCCAGTTCATTCCTGTGCCCTATTACTGTTTCTGTGGAGGGTTTTATTTGCTGGGGGTATTGCTGTTATCTACTTGGAAGTCTGTTGTATTATTGCTGTTTCTTTTTGGGTCTATATCATTGGCAAAACTGTACCACAGTCCACATTGACAGATATCAAATCCTAGAGGTTTGATCCATGAACCTAAACTAAATTCTGAGCATATTTACAGAGGCATACATCCACACATGTGACAGGTACATCTATCATTGAATCAAGAGGTAAGCTAAAAGTTTATTTTTATATTCATAAATCTAGTTTGTTTCCAGATCTGTTTATATCTCTTCTTTATGCTGATCTAGTGAACAGAATTTTTTTAAAGCATTTTGTTTTTCAATTTTCCCTAATTCTAATAGATTGTAACTTAGCTCTTGTTGTGATGGTGGCAATTAAAAATAGAAGTTAAAAAAAATGAAATCCTACACCCATCAACAGCCTCTGCCAGAGGTGCAATGCAACCATAATACTCTGCTCTTAACCTCATACTTTGATTGATGCAAACAGAAATCTCTGCCCTTAACCTAATAAGCTGGCTACATATGAAGAGCATTTACCCATTGAAATTCACTGAGGACTTGCATCTTTTCTCGTCCACTACCCCAAACATGACAAACATTATCCTTTCTTGTCCGTTAGCCTTGGACATGATAAGTATTATCTACCATGCAGACCTACCCATATTCAAAATGCTAACACTTCAAAGTTCCAAATAGACATAGTGCTTACCAATATTCTGTCATTTAACTCACCAAATTCATCATTTACCAAAACCATTATTTCATTTACTGTTTAAATGATTTAGGGTAATACATAATGGTTGATCTTGGTACAGATTGCCTTAACATCTTAAGTCTTCAGATTCTGAAGAAAGATACACCAGCAAATGAATATTTATTCATCCAGCATATACTTCTCAGGAAAATTCGCTTTAACCATATGTATATGTGATTCTTTTAACATTCCTTCACATCAATTTAACCCATGCAAAAATTAAGTCTTAGGCTTTGCTCTGTGTTTATGAGGTTAACACCAAACTTAACTTGAAAACCTCTGTCCAGATGATTGAAATAAGAGATAAAATACACCCTAAACCCTTACACAACGTTTAGCCAGTTAGTGCACTGATTCAATAAGTTTAGATGTATTAGGTTGCTTTCAAATGTTTATCCATGAAACAAATTTACTGAAACCCAAATACTCCATTCGCAACAGTGAATGTAGCAGCAATGTTAAGCAATATCTGACATCAAAAATTTAAATTTTTACACCTGTAACTATAACCCAGGCTGCATGAATGACAGTACACAGTGAATCTAATGAACAAAATTAGAGCTGTAAGAGTTTATGAGATTCCAAGCAAACCCCTTTTCCATAAGAATTAGAATTTAGAGGCCTGTGAGGTGGATGGTATTCCAAATTTTCTGGACATGGAGTCCGATCATCTAGTTGTATGCTGGAACTGCTCCTTTCCACTGGAGCGTGAGTCTACAAATAGCATAAATACTCTGCTGCGATCCAATCCTATTGCAAGTGAGCCACTGAAACTCCAGATTCTAGAAGGCGTGTTTCAATGTTTCTTTCCTCTGAAAACAGAAGAATGACAATGCATGCTACAGCAGAGTGAACAACAGTTTTCAAAATTTCAGAGTTGGCAGGATTACAGCATTTCCATTGGATTCTATCATGTATGAGGGTATGGGATTGGCATTTAATCAAGGCACCATACAGTCAATATAACCAGCAAAGTCAATCCAATCCAATTTCAAACTTGAGTAAAAAACATCACTTCCTAATTCATAAAAACTTTCCCCACAATTTTTCAAGTACAATGCATCATTGAATTAGACATTTTAACTCCAAATTTTGTCTGGAACCTGTATTATACCTTGTAGCCAAAATTTACTAGGTAGAAGTAGTATCTGATATAATGTTTCAAGCTGCCTAACATTTATTGTTCAGAAGGTTTGGCCATTTTTCTCCAAGCATTGGATAAAAGAGTTTGATTATAGACAGCAGCAATCTAAGATGCAGGGTTTTTGGTAGTAATCACTATTCTATATTTTTCTTCTCAAGTCTATTCAAATTTGTTATCACACCATGTGGTTCTTTGAAGACATCCTGTTCAACTGTTTCATGGTCAAGTGGTAATTTTATTGAGGCATGTTTTTGATAGTTTCAAAGGCCTTTTAAAGCCAACTTTTTATGAGCTTGCTGTGGCTGTAATTGTAAATATTTGCAAATATTCATAGTTTAAGAAAAGGCCCAATGATAACATTACACAGTGGAACACTAACAAACGAACAGCATACCCTGCCTGGGCTATCGAATGCACCTATAGGCAGAATTAGAAAACCTAAAAGCTTATAGTATCAAAATGTTAGAGATACAGACAGAGCAATAACAGATGTGCTTTGATTTTGTTTTCAGGCAGAGCCTACAGGTACAGCTTGGCTTTGCATCATAATGTTCTTGGCATTGCAAATTTTGTTTTTGTCCAGGGTGCCCAGCACACAAGGAATGGATATGAGACGACTGACTTTATTTTTAATTTTGTTCAGTGGCAGAAATGAGTTCGGGGCCTGGTCACTTCAACTTCAAGGTGCCTTTGAAGTTGTAGCCAGTCACAAAATTACTTCAATTTATCAAGTTCATACTGCAAATCTTGGCTTTTGAGAAACCTGGTCATGTTTCTCTTTACTGCCCATTATAGTGGCAGTATCACCTAAGATAATCCTGAACTTTACAATAGGACTGAAAAATAACTATAGCAGTGTTTAATTGCCAGGACTTATATACATTGATTCAAACTCTCAAGCTCCAATCTGGTATCCATTCAATTCTCCACCACAGCACTTGACTAGAAGACATCATATCTGGTAAATACAATATTAATATCCACAACAATTTTTGACCAACAGTCCACACACATTGTTTGCAAACACAAAGAAACCCTTATAATGATTGGCTGGCTCCTAGCGTTATTGGGTTCCAAATCGTGATGCTTTATTGACTGTGTTGATGGAAATTACCAGCAGTAATAAAGTACATGCAAGAGAGTGGGGTGGGGTCAAAAACAGAGGTGAAGTTTGTTAATTTTCTAATCCCAGCACCTAGATAATTATTTCCTAGTGATTTCCTTGCTGAAATATTTAATTACAGGTCGCTGAATAATTTATACTGGCTGGAATAATTAACATAAATTAAATTGCGGAAGCAAATGAAACCAATTTCAACAGACAGATTTTCTGTCCTTCAAATCTGTTTTTCATTAAAATAATGTTCAAGCATACAAGGGCTCCCTTACTGGGAAAATGGTCCACTGAGAAAAATACAAACAACAGCAAAAACTGTTGATGTTTTAGTAGCATCGGACAGGTATTTCCATGTTGGTTTGTGTCAACAGGTGGGAGTCGTCATTTATTACCTCAAAACCTTAGGAAATTCACTTTATTAAGTGATTAATAAAGTGAATGTTCTTTTGTAATAAAATGAGTTTAATTTAATTAAATACTAAGGTTTTTGGCATTAGTAATTAAATTAAGTCCTAGCCATTAGATCTAAAGTGAAGGTGAGATTTAATCTCAACCCTTGATCATTTTGGAGATCTAGGGTTTTGGATTTAGGGTAAACTCAAGGTTATAAAAGGCAGCCTATTAGACACATCATACACACAGAGAGAGAGAGAGAGTGAGCTCTCATTGATTGGGTGGAGAAGGACATTCATCCAAGTGTGCATGGCAGAGTTTGAGGAAAGGTGCAAAGGGGCAGCAAGGGAGATAGCAGCCAACCAGCAAGATCGAAGGACTGATCTTGAGGTTTGTAGGGATTGGATATCTGCTGTTTTGTATTCCTCAGGTAAGCCATTATCCCAGGACAAGAGCCTAAAAATAATAATAATAAATCTCACAGTACTAGTTTTTCCTTCGGGGTTTTTTCTAGGGGTAATTTTCTCAAAAATTTCGTGTGCAATGTGTTCGGTTTCCGTTTTATTTGCTTACGTTGTAATGTTTCGTTAAATAACTCGGCTGTGCATTTATTCAGTAAATCAATTTTATTTGGAATTGTTTGTCGGTGTTGGGTTAAGGAAAATTAACATGGTATCAGAGTGTGAACTCTGAGGGAAACCAAGTTGCACAAGTTTGAAATTTTTGCAGAACACGATTTTTAATTATTTTGCAGGTTGCAGGCTTTAATCCGAAATTAAAAAAAGGGAAAGTTGTAAGACAACCATACAACCGCCATATGGGTTGTACAACGTACGTCCTCATTGCTGTAGAGAAGATCCACAAGTGTGGTGGATAGCCGCCAACACCAGACTAGTCGAGGAGAAGGTAGGAGTTGCCGTGGGCGTTGTGGAATTGGCTACAATGGTCGCTGGGGTCGGTGTGTTGTGAAGAGAAGCTAGCTGCAGAGAGTTGTAGCCTACGTGGACGCTGAGGATAGCCGCAGACTGCTGGGTGACGGTTGAGGCCGTGAGCCGTGGAACAATCGACAAAAGAGAGGTCGAGTAGCAATGGGCGACGGATAGAAGGCAATTGTGGTGGTGTGTGAGCTGCATGGGCGGGAGTGGCTATAGAATTGTAGCAGCCTCTAGTAGGCTCAGTTGCCGCAAAGACAACCAGTCGCTAGAAGCGCAGGGCTAGCAGGGCTGTCAGGATAGGCTAGTAAACCCAGAAAGTATTCGGGCAAGAACAAAAGGTTGAAGGTAGCCCCGGGCAACAACAAAAGATTGCAGGTAGTATCGTGCAACAAAAGGCTGCAGGAGGTGGGCAACAGGTAGAGGTCAAGGCAACGGGTCCCAGGCAAGGATTCTTGTAGGCAGTAAGTTTTTTCAGTTTTTGTGCCTGAAGGACAGGCATCTTTTTCAGTGTTGTGATCATATCTTGAAGATGACAACGGTCGAGTTGAGGTATGATGACCGGTTGGAGGGTGCTTCTAACTTTCTTCCATGGAAAGTGCGGATCATGTTTCTCCTGAGGGAGAATGGACTATGGAGTCATGCAAATACCGCGTTGACAGATCTTGTAGAGATGGCCAAGCATAAGGCAAAGGAGGCCAAGGCAATTTGGATGATCTTAGATTCAGTGAGGGATCATCATGTCCCTCATCTATTTGAGAAAAAGTCAGCCGATGCGATGTTCTTGGCTATGACAAATTTGTTTTAGAGTACTAACGAGAAGCAGAAGATGGTATTGAGGGACCGACTCAGGAACACCAAGATGTCCAAGATTGATTTAGTGACCAATTATCTCACTAGGATCACTCAAGTTTGTGACTAGCTGGGGGTAGTCGACGAGACAATGTCAGATGTGGAGTTAGTGAGGGTGGCCTTGAATGGTTTCACCAAGCCTTGGACTTCATTCATCGGAGGCATCTGTGCTCAAGAGAAGCTTCCAGACTTCAACCGATTGTGGGATGATTGCATCTAGGAGGAGACTCGTTGAGAGGCTCTGGGAGGCTTGTAGCAGGACGGTGATGAGGAGAACCTTGCACCTACCAGTCAGACAAAGAAGGGCAAGGGGAAGGTCATGATGAACACAGGTAGAGATCATAGGGAAGGACCTAAGTAAGGTAAAGTGTTTTCATTGTCATAAGAAGGGACACTATGCTTCACAGTGTTCGGAGAGGAAGAAGAGTGAAACCAGGACGCAACCAGAGGTAGCTGCGTCGACAAAGTCTCAAGTGGATGAGTTTTCCAAGAAGTTTGAGCAAGAACTCTTACTTGTTTCCCATCTTTCCTCAAACACTATATTAGCTGGTGCGTGGTTGCTAGATTGTAGAGCCACATGTCATATGACAGGAGCACGAGCGCTGTTTGAGAACTTCACTGAGTCAGACTCAGACATGCATGTGGAACTTGATATGGGCACCAAGCATGCAATAAAGGGATCCAGGATAGTGCCAATCCAGATGGAGTTAGGAGGCTTGTTGAGATTGACAAACGTGCTATGGGTGCCAAAACTCAGGAGGAGTGTGCTTTCTGTCTCAACAATTGAGAAGAAGGGATTTGGCGTAGCGTTCCAGGATCGACAGGAGCTGATCAAGCCCAAAGGATCTAGTTCAAACACAACAATTGTTCTCGGAGTTAGAGAGAGCAACTTGTATAGGCTAAAGGGCCAGCATATGTGAGCAATGGCAATCAACAAAGTAGCAAAGAACAAGGAGCAGGTAGCTCCGAAGGTTGAACAACTCAAAGGGAATCGACCTTCAGGCTCAGGTGGGAAGGAGAAACCTTCCATGTTTGCTAAGAAGGAGAGTCATGGTACGAGATGACCATGTGGGATGCTTAGGAGCATGAGGCTTCTAGGAGCATGTTCAAAGGCAACAAGTCTTCAAAGAAGGGTCTGAATGAGATGGCAGGGATAACTTTCGTTTAAGAGGGAGCAACCAATCAAGTGGATTGGAGAGCAGCCATGGTAGTGGATCTTATAGCGAAGACAAAGCCCCCTCCGGGTGGTAGAAGTACCTTCCTCGCTAAGAGTGAGTCTTGATGTTTTAGTAGCATCAGACTGGTACTTCCACATCAGTTTGTGTCAACAAGTGGGAGTCGTCATTATTACCTCTCAGAGCTTTAGGAAATATACTTTATTAAGTGATTAATAAAGTGAATGTACTTTTGTAATAAAGTGAGTTCAATTTAATTAAATGCTAAGGTTTTTGGCATTAGTAATTAAATTAAGTCCTAGCTATTAGATCTAAAATGAAGGTGAGATTTAATCTCATCCCTTGATCACTTTGGAGATCTAGGGTTTTGGATTTAGGGTAAACTCAAGGTTATAAAAGGCAACCTATGTGAGAGGATGAGACACAACATACACACAGAGTGAGAGAGTGAGCTCTCATTGATTGGGTGGAGAAGGACATTCATCCAAGTGTTCAGGGAAAGGTTCGACGAAAGGTGCAAAGGGGCAGCAAGGGAGATAGCAACCAACCGACAAGATTGAAGGACTGATCTTGAGGTTTGTAGGGCTTGGCTATTTGTTGTTTTGTACTCCTCAATTGGGCCATTATCCCAATATGGGAGCCCAAAATATTAATAATAAATCTCACAGTACTGGTTTTCCCTTGGGGGTTTTTTCCTGGGGTAATTTACCCAAAAATTTCGTGTGCAATGTGTTTGGTTTCCGTTTTATTTGCTTCTGCTGTAATGTTTATTTAAATAACTTAGTTGTGCAGTTATTCAATAAATCATTTTTATTTGGAATTATTTGCCGGTGCTGGGTTAAGGAAAACTAACAAAAACCCGGCAAATTTCCTTAACAAAACTCTCTGTCGGCTACTGTCCCTGCTTGGTGTACATCGCTGTTGTATGACGGCTTGTACGACCCCTGCCGTGGCTTGTACAACCCTATGCGAGGTGTATAGTGTTGCAAGCTGACTGTACGACCCCTGTGACAACTGCTGCTGGCTGTCTGGCCTTAGCCGTGGGCTGTACGACCTTAGTTGTGGGTTGTATGGCCTCTTCGGTTGCACGACCCCTCCAGAAGAATTCCTAGCCTCTGCCTTGCTGGTACGACCTCTCGAAATCCTCCTGGCTGCAGTACTTTTCCTCCTTGGAATTGAGCTAGAAGTCCTTCTCTTTCTCCTCTATGAGCCACAGACTCCAATAGCTTCTTGATGAGCCACTGGTTCCAATAGATGTCTCTCTTGTGATGTGTCTACTCCTCTCACCTTGGTTGCCTTTTATAATCATGAGATTTGACTGAATCAAACATAACCCTAGATCTTGAAAGTGATTAATGGTTGAGATTAAATCTCGCCTCACTTGAGATCAATGGCTAAGATTCATTTAATTCACCAATGCCGAAAACTTAGGCATTTCATCAAATTAATCTCAATTAATTATAAAATGGTAGTCACTTTAATAATTACTTTAATAAAGTGAATTTCCAAAGTTTTGAGAGGTATTAATAATGATTTCCACACGTTAGACACGAACCAGTGTGGAAATATCTGTCCGAGCTACAAAATTCAATGCTCCCTCTTTAGCGAGGAAGGTATTCTGCACCACTCCAAGTTTGTCTTTGAAGAAAACAAACTTCACTTTAACCTAGGGTTTGGTCAGAATGTCTGCAACCTGCTCATCTGTGAAGATATATTGAAGCTTAATTGCTCCCTTTTGGATTTTGTCTCGGATGAAGTGATACCCGATCTCAATATGTTTGGACTTGTCATGGAATACTAGATTCTCAGAGTGTTTGATACAACTCTGATTATCACAATATATCACTGTGGGCTCCAACTCTTGATCAAATAATCTTGTAAGCAATTTGTGAAGCCAAATGGCTTCACAACTCACCATACTCGCTATTGAACTGAGTGCTACAAAAGTCTGCTTCTTGCTGAACCATGATATCACTACTGATCCCAAGCTGAAGTAGCACCTTGAGGTGCTCTTCCTATCTGCTACACTCCCTGCCTAATTTGAGTCTGTATATCCCTGCAACCTCACTCCATCACCTCCAAGATACCTCAGACCATACTCCACTATACCTCTCAAGTACTTGAGCATATGCTTCGTTGCTACCCATTGCACCTGCCTCGACTCCACCATGAACTGGCTCAAGGTGTTCACAACAAAACATATGTCTAGCCTGGTGTTGACCAAATACATTAGAGAACCTATCACTGTCTGTATAACCTAGGTTCCACCAAATTTAAATATGAAGTTACAACCTTCTTCGATTGGTAACCATAGGTATAGCCATCGGTCTACAGTCCTCCATCTTGAATCTACTTAGGATCTCCTCTGTGTACTTCCCTTGATCAAGGAAGATCTCACCCAATCTCTGCCATACCTCTAAGTGTCAATTTTCACATATGCCTCTATGTGACCAATTTTCAGATTTGAAAATTGCCACCTAGTGAGCTATCGGTCAAACCCTAGCTATTATCACTGAACAATTTTACACAAAAAATTATGACTGAAAAATTATATGCAATGGAAACACAAAAGATTAGAGATGAATCATCAACACAACTGAGACAAATTTCTGTTATGTAAACTTTATCAAATTCTGAAAATTTTGAGGGCAAATGTAGCCCTCTTGGTCAACACACCTTGACTAAAAATCAGGACAACCTTGTCCTCCTCAAAAACAGAAAAATAACAAAAATTATGCTTAGCACATACCTGGAAAAAATCTGTCTGCAATCTGCTACAACTGCTGCCACATGTACCTGTGCTGACGTCAACAATACGACTTGCTATCCCTACTTGCAATTTCGCATGTGCAGCCTCTAGAAACCCTCACACGTGCGAATTGTCCCTTTCTTGTTGTACGACAATGACATGTGTGACTGTACTGCTTGTCTGTACCACGTGCGACTTGTCCATATGGTTTTCTCACATGTGTGAGTTGTCAAATATGTTCACACGTGCGATCTGTCTATACGATTTTCTCACACGTGTGCGTTGTCAAATATGCTCACATGTGCGACCTTTTTTTCTACTGTACGATTGCTCCTCCCTTCCTCACACGTGTGATCTCTCTTGGATGGAAAATAAGAAGCCTTCCTTGGTTGAGTTAGAAAATCAGAAAACACCAAGAAACCCTAGGTCAGATTGCCTTGCAATTTTAGATATCTCCTTGCTGAAATTTCGAAGCTCCTAGCACAAGTGCACCTCACTTATGCTATCTCCGTCCTTGCACAATGATCTAATGTCAGAACGACTTGACCTTTATTTATACAAGTTCAAAAGGGTGTGTCAAAGAGCCCTTTCATAACTCAACATTAAATTAGAATATTTTAATCTCCTCTTGTGGGTGTGGAACCTCATCACAAGCCCACAAGACCCATCATCTTGCCCATGGGGTCCTAGCCTCATTTCTAAGTCAATTTTGACGAAATGAAAGGCAAAACTAGTGCCAATGAAAATTCCCACATGCCTGGCACCTTGGCCTCTAGTGGAAACACCTCTCGAAGCTACAAAATCAACACTAATCCCAAGATGTAATGCATCAAGCTGGTGTCCTTCATCCCGAACTCTGTAGCCAAATCTGCCTTGCACCCTGCTATAATCTCTTCTGCACCTATGAGAAACAAATCATCTATGTACAACACTAAGATGAGTGGAACAATCCCTACAAGTATGAAATACAAGTTAGGATCTACCTCACTCTTAGTGAAGCCCATACTCTACAAGTATCCATCAATCCTAGAATACCATGCCTTGGGTGCTTGCTTGAGTCGGTATAAGGATTTCTTAAGCCTGCACACATGAGGCTCCCTCTCATGTACCTCAAAGCCCTAAGGTTGCTCTATATATAGTATATACTTCCTCCTCACTTATCCCGTTGAGGAATGCTATCTTCCCGTCCATCTGGTGAATCCTCCACCCCATGACCGACGCAATAGATATAAGAGCTTGAATGGAAGCATATTTGGCGACTGGAGCATATGTCTTCTTGTAGTCCACTCCCTTTCTTTGAGAGAACCCTTTTGCCACAAACTTGGCCTTGAATTTCTCAATGCTGCCATTTGCAGCATGCTTGATCTTGAAGATCCACTTGAAACTCACCACAAACTTCTCCTCCATTCTTGGCACTATATCCCACACATCATTCTTCATGATGGAGGGTGTACTCCATCATGGCATCTCGCCAAACCTGTTGATTTGTCGCTTCCTCAAAACTGGAAGGCTCAACATCAATTATGCTACTCATAAACACCATATAGTTGGGAAACTTCCTCGGAGGATTGCTTTCCCTGAATGTGCTCTTGGGAGCCTCAACATGCTCCCGAGCATTCTTCAAGGTCTGCTCAAATCATCTGGGTCTCCTGATAGAGCTGGAACAAGCTAACTCCTCCCTACCTGAAGGCTGAGTCCCTGAATTGAAAGTCTGTGAACTTTGTTCTACCTTCGGAGCCACCTGCTCTTCATCCTTTGCCAGTGGTGGTAACTCATGAGACTTCCTAGATGTTAATTTCTCCTCAAACTTAACATCTCGGCTCACAATTGTCCTCCTCTGCGTTGTTATGAAGATCCTCAAAGCCTTTGAGGTCTCGTTGTACCCCACAAATATGCTCCTCTCCAGAAGGCTCCAACTTCGTCCTCTTCTCCACAGGCACATGGATGTATACTAGACAACCAAAGATCCTCAAATGTCCATCTCTAGCTTCACTGCTGTGAATGCTTCCTCAGGAGTCTTGTCCCCCAATATCTTGTGAGGACTAATGTGTTACATGCCTCTGCCCAAAGAAACATAGGCATACCCTGGTCATGAATCATAGCTTTTTGTAGAAGTGATGATGGACTGGTTCTTTCTCTCCATAACCCCATTCTGCTGAGGGTTGTACGAGACTGTCAACTCCCTCTTGATCCCTTCCTCCTTGCAAAAATCCTTGAAGTCATTGGAAATGTACTCACCCCCATTTTTTGACCTCAAGACCTTGATCCTCTTCCTTGTCTGGTTCTCCACCTGGGCCTTGAACTCTTGAAACCAAATGAAGACCTCATCCTTGGTCTTTGTTGCCGCCTTATACACACCTGGGAGACGTGGAAGAAATCTTCAATCCACTCGGTGTGTCCTTGGGGGCAAGTGAGAGTTAAGGTGTTGTCACCTAATCCTCAACTCCTCCGTCTAGGCCAACTCCTAGCGA
>WSFP011435093.1:0-21189 GCA_009831015.1 Picea engelmannii
CGGGTTTTGTTGTAGGTTGTATCCCTTCATTTTGCTGGATAATAATAAAGAAAGGACCTGGCAATTTCTCTGGTGGACGTAGCCCACACTGGGTGAACCACATAAATCTGTGTCTCTCTTGTATTGTGTATCTTCTGTGTTCTATTTCCGCATTTGTTTTTATTTTATTGCTTCGTGGTCTTGTTTTTCTAACACCCCCTAGAGTCTTCTTTAATCCCTTTTTAGTCTCTCTAAAATTGAAAATATTGTTGAGCGATCTTGTTTCCCTTCACACTCGCCAAACTCAAATTTGAAGGCACATTTTTCCGATGGTATTTTACCCCTTTTTCGGTCTGGATGGATAATTTTACGAATAAAGGTATTCTCTAGGAACTTTGGTTCACTAGAAGAGTATTCTCAGGCATAATTTTACCCCTTTTTTAGGCCCGAGGGACTAAATTTTTGAAAAAGGGACATTCTCCTTGGTTTTGGTTTATCTCTTTTTCAAGCCTTGGAGATTACTTACGAAAAAGGAACCCCCCTAGAGTCCATAGTTAAGATCATTTCAGACTCCCTAAATATGAAAATATCATCGAGTGACCTTGTTCCTTTCACACTCATTAATTGGTCCAGAAAGAACATCTATTTGGCATGAGTTTAACCCTTTTTCCATCCAATAGATTATTCTAGAAAAAGGTACACCTCGTGAGACTTGTCTCGTTGGGAGATTTCTCCTCACTTATACTTTATACTTTTTCGAGCTAAGGAGACTAAACCTAGAAAACGATTGTGAGTCCATAGTTAATCTCTTTTCAGACTCCTTAAAATTGAAAAAATTGTCGAGTGATCTTGTCTCAATCACACTCGTTAAAATGGTATTGAAGAGACGTTTTTTCAGTATAAGTTTAACCCTTTTTTGAACCGACTAGACTAATTGAAAAAAAGGAAATCCCTAGAGTCTTCTTTCTTGTTTTTTCAGATTCTGTAAACGTGAAAAAACCATTGAGCTTACCTTCTCTGGGCTCATAAAAATTCCCATCGAAGGATTCTTGTTGTGTCGTGCTTAATCGCATTGTGGGTCTCATATTTGCGTCTTTGGCCTAATGTCAACTCCATGTTGCTCTCAACTAAACCTTTAAATCATTCATTATATGCAAGCCTTGCAGCTCTATTTTCCTTTTTGATTTGTCACCTTGACCCATGGAGGAATTTTCCCCGAGTGTCCTTATCCTGCACATGTATCCTTTCCCTAAGCATCGGTATGTTCCATGCACTTGGAAACAGTTTGCTTGCTCGCAACACTTGTTCCTCCTTTATAACGTAGAATTCTCTTATTCTTTTTCAAGCTCGATAAAAAATTTGAAAAATACAAAAAAATAAAATATTCAAAAAAGAGGGGATGGGATATATCAATTCTTTTTTTGGCAGCAAGATAGTCGCCCTTGGACAAACCAGATTATTTTGTTTGTTCACCAAGCATTGGGATCTAGTATGACCTTAAGAAGTTGTTCTCGCTACATAGAGATTTGTCCTCCTCTGTTTGGTTACTCTTCCAAACATATGGAGAGTTTGTGGTGCCTCCTGCATCACATACTTATGTCAATATTATGCTGCCTGAGTCTAATCATCTTTCGTGCTTTTTTCCAAGGGAATTTTTATCCAGCCTGAGTTAGCCATTCTACATTTTGTCTCTTGACTTTCATTTGTCAGCCATCCTGAGAGTCCAGTCAAGTCCAGATTCAAAATCGAAAAAGTTATGTGTCTAATGATCGATATCCTCCAGTCTTTCCCCGACGGTATGTACAAGACCTCAGAGTAGTGAGTCTTACACTCTTATTTTACTCCTACCTGGGATGTTGAATATCTTGAAGTTGTTTCTCGAGCTATGAAGTCCTCATCTCCAGCCACAGGTGTTGATGCTTCTTGAAGATGCATATTATATTGTATTTGAATATCATCGAGTGATTTTGAGATGTAGATCCATTTTGTATCACTCATGGCTACACTTTATATAGACATTTCAATGACATGGATCTATAGTGTACTTGATTGGCAGCCATTATTAGTTCATCCCGAGCATGGGTATTCCCACCTCAGAGAGATTAGTATTGTTTTGCATATAGTGACCTCCCAAACTTTGGTCCCGAGCTCACTCGACTCCATGCCTTCCCACTGGTAAAGATATTGTAATGTATTTCGTTCATCAGTTTCTCTTCTGACCTCACACAATAGGGGGCATCTGTTATAGCCCTAAAATTTCCTACCTATGCATATATGGAATTGGCCTTTCAAATTGCACAATTTGCCAAATTACAGTTGAGGATCTCTCTTTAAAAAACAATTTTTTGGAGCATGTATGCGCCCTGCTGCACTATTTCCCGCGTACATACACTATCTACACACTAAACATCCCAGGTACATACGCTAGTTGCATACTAAACAACCTGTGTTTACCTCCAAAATTTGCAATAAATAAAAAAATTCAAGGAATTTGACAGAGTTTACGGGTTATCAAGGGTTTCCTAACCAATTCACCCATTGTATCTTGTCCCCAAATCAAATAACTATCCTTTTTTCATATAAAAGGAGGTCTTGGGGTCCCATTCGAACATCAACCATTAGAACAGAGAAACTCTACCAAAATCCCTTCCCCTTTTAGCCTAAGCTTTGCAGCCCTTTCTGAGATTTGGCCTCAGCATCCCCCTCCATTCCTCTCCTTATACAGTCCCTTCCCTATTTCCCAAGGAGATCAGTTGATTGTGAGAGGTATTATGAGAATGATGCACTTGGAGAAACAATAAGAGGATACTAGACTAGGTTCGTGGAGCATCTTCCGACAAGAAGGTTGTAACTTTTTGTAATCTTCACATCTGAATAAAAGAGTTTTGTTTATGTCCCAAATATTGTGTTTTTGTGCTTAATTGATTAATTCATTTACATTTATATCTAAACCCTAACATTGATAAGTAGAGATAGAATATCTTGTATCTTTGTTGTCTAAATTGTTTGCAGGTCAGCTTTGGGAGGAGACCATCAATCCAAGAAACTACAAAGGAGAAGGATGTTAACACCAGCCAAAAGGACCTAAGGTACACCCTCTTTTCCTTCTCTTATATTTTAAGTTCAGATTGTTTGGGGTAGTCTACAAATAGAACAATATTTTAAGGGAGATCAATGGTCTACCTATACTCCGACCCAGTATAGTAATAGAGGGATTTTCCCCACTAACATATAGTCACAAAAATATATCATATTATTATATTAAGGAAAACTAAACATCAAATATGTGTAGATTTAATTCGAATATTAATGGTTTACTTACTTTGTTTTAAGAAAACAAAATCCACTCATATCCCATGTTACACATAGGGAAAAATAAATCATGTATTAGTAGGCTACCAAGTTGTGGTAGAGGTCAATCGGTATCGACACATGATTCATTTGAGCGGAATATATGGGCTCCTAATTCCCGAAATAGGTTTGACATATGTCCATAAATCGTGACTTATACGTGCACATCGAGTTCACCAGCCAATGACACATCCATATGCATCCCTAGACTCACCAACGAATGACACATTCATATGTATCCCATGCTGCATGGAAATTGTACATTGTAGGTTGCTTCCAAAGTCACTAAGGCCAAGCCATGAGCTGAGTCAGAAGTAGCTCTAGTTGGTTAGTATCATTGAGGTCAATATACAGAAAGGATGGTTAAAAGGTCTCATAGGAATTAAATTGCACATAATAATTCTATATACACAAGCAAAATCCAACATGATCACTCAAGATCTCTCCATGATTACCAAGTGTTAAACTGGACATAATAATTCTTTGTACAGAAGTGAAATCCAACGTGATCTCTTAAGATCTATCCATTATTATTAGCAGACATTGAACCCAATACTAGATATGTATTTTGATTTTGTTCAAATGTAGTTGGGTCTCGAAATTATAACTATGCTTTTGGGATCTACAAGCAATTGGTAGATGTTAGAATTGGACCATTTTTCAAATGCAGAAACCGTTCCACCCATTTTTTCATCTAAAAAAGTTGTAAGGGTAGGGATCGAGTACCAATTAGTAAAAATTTTAGGTTAGAAGAGAGAAAATCAATGGATGTTTGATATTTTTGAAGGATTTGGTTCCACGGTGCTCCAAGGTAGTACTATCTATTATTTACTTGATTCTTATGCCTTTCATTTTCTACTCTTGATCATTGACTTATTTATGATTTACTATCTCAATTCGATTCCCTCTGCTTAAGTTGTAATTTGGTAGAAATACAAAGGAAAGTGGAAAATGAGGTCTTGTTGTTGTTGACACTAGAAAAATTCAAAATAATTTTACATTATAAACAAATTCACATTAGCATTTCCTTATCCATCAGTGTTAGACGTCAAAATTGAATGCCCCGAACGATTTTCCTCTACTTTACTTTAATTTTCCTCGTAATGAATCACAAGTATTATAATTGAATGTGGCCTTCTTTCTTAAACGTTGAGTGGGTTATATTTTGGCTTCAATTTTATGATGTGCTTGTTTATAAGTTAGGATGTTGACATGTTATATTTAATTTTTATAGCTTCTTTTCATTGCTTGTTATATTTTTTCCTATGTTTTCCTATTTACTAATACGATAATATTATAATTTCACATCTCTGAATATAAATCATATAACATTAGTGTTTGTATGCATGCTAGTATGTTTTGATGGTTGTTATTTTTAAATTTGCAAGCACCTTAGTTCCTATTCCCACATTTTCAATTGTGGCCTTCTAAATTTTATTATGCATTTTTTTATTTGTTTTCACAGTTTTCATGGTAATTTAATTTTTAATCCCAAATCAAAACTATTATTGTTAACAATTTGGACATAATATTTATAAATATTGAAAAATTATTTATCTTTATTATTGTAAAAGATGAAATTAAAATATGGCTACAAGAAAAATAAGCAAGGATATGGATATTGTAGTGGCTAGTATGTATGGGTGATGGATTTATTTTTCCTAGACAAATTAAATTTCTTGGAAGGAGTTTATTGCAAGAATATTATTGTGTTGATTCCCCTTAAGAATGGGATCTCAAGTTTTAAAGGCAGGTGCATGTTTGGAATTAATGAGTGTAATATTTATATTCTATACAAGATATTTTCATCTCAAATTACATCTATGATATGTACACTATTATCAAAGGATGGATTGAAGGAGAGACCGTAACCTCCCCAGCCACCCCAGGCTGGGCCACGTCAGACCACCTCAATTTTTGTAGCTCTGAATCAACTAAATTGTAACAACCCCAACATACTATTGGACCATGTTACTCAAAAATTCCATTGCTCAATTCTGCTCTAACACAAGTCTGTGTAGTATCACTTGAGGTAATGTACTTAGCCCAATTTGAGTCGCACCACACAACTTATAACATTGAAAGCATCATTATCTTTTTAACATAGCATTATTCAATGGAAGTAACTCAAACAATTGTGTGCATCAATGTATTGACCACACAATACAACTGTGTGCACAAACATCTTGGTGTCATGTGTCAAATCTGAATTCGTTGTGGGTGGAGTCTGTATCCTTGAACACACATTCAAAAATATAGTCTCTCGTGCACACAGGTTACTTTCCTATGCACCCATCCACCCAATCCTCTTCTTGAAGACTCATAACCATATTCACATGTTTAACTTATCAAATAAATCTATCATCAATTGACATACTCATGCACAACTATAAATATAGGCTATAAACACCATACTTACATGTGCAAGCAGCATTAAACAGAGTAACAACATTTACTTGTATGAAACTACATATAAGAATTATCCCATATTAAACATAGACAAATATGCACATAGTAAACAAGACAAGCACATAAGGAACACTTATCTTTTATAAAATTCACCAACTATGTGCATAACTCAGACATTCCTCCCATCCATAGACTATGTTTCTCATAAGCTTGCAGCAATAGGTCACCCTCGAGATGGGGCTTAACTCCACCAGGAATAAAGGGTTCCTAGCGACAAGCTGAGGTCTGAAACGCAACAGAATTTCCCAATCCTAGGTGTTTGTTGTTGCAACTAGCCTACAGTCCCTCATTCCCCATGCACCTATCACACCCAAGGAAGTGTGCCCCTTCTCTTCTCAATAGTTCTTCAGCTACCCCACTTCCCTTCTCAGAGTTACAAACAACAGGCCAGACAAGAAGTCCTTGAGCCTTATGACTAATGCTCACTGCACCAGGGAACAATTCTTAGCAATACTCTCACATGGAGAGTATTCTCACAGGTCTGAAAACCACTCCACAACAACCAATATCTTCCCAAAGAGATTGGTCATGGTCTGTCAACCCAACTCCTCTACAGTAGAATTATGGTTACAACCCCACAACTCCCTACAAGCTTCTCTGGGAAGATAAGGTAATAATAGTATTTTCCATACAGTTTGACCCCCTTCTCCCCACAAGAGATTGAAAACATACATATTAATGCAATAATGCCCAAATACACTAAGGACAACAATATATAGTGCATGCCTTCCACTTGACACTTGTCATCTTTTGAAGTAGCTTTATGCCACTTGGTAACTCGTTCCCAACCCTCAAAAAACTTAGGATAAAAACATATCCATAAAATTATACTTTTCCAAAAACATTATTAAAATATTCTCCAAGACTTACGACTCACCCCCTTTTCCCTTTTCCGGTGGAGTTGACCCCCATCTCTTTTCATCTGATTTTTTCAGCACGAAGCGATGAAATATTATATTAATAATCATGATTATGCTTACATGAATTACATATCCAGTCATATATATATATATATAAATTATCTCTGTGCACTTCCATTCATTTCCTTGTACTTAGCCAAGTGTGTGAAACACATTGCCATGTGTACACTCACCCAAGTGCGCGCAACACATAAACTGTGTGCACCCTATCTTAGATAACACTTCTTTGTGCACTACTCTAATGCGCGCAACACCAAAACCAGGTGACATTGGCCCACTAGCCTGAATGTATATTTTCATTACAATTGATACCAATGGCTCACTAGTCTATATGTACAATTACAAAGGGTTCCAAGTCAGAAACATTACCGAGATATACTACAACTATCAACTAATGATAGATATACAAATGGTTACACAACTATAGCTACAGCATGAGAATGGATTCTCACAAAATTAATATATACTTAATTAAAATAAAAGGAGGAACATGCCAGTGTGCCCATTTCCTCACCATAGTCTCGTCCCACATCCCTTCTCAATCAACCTTTTTATAAGGGGGATTCTTCTCCCTATTGATTTGATTGAGCAATATAATTGAAAGCATCAACCAAAATAAAGTATACCCTCATGGCTCGAAGCCTCTTGATAATATTTCTCCATCCCTTTATGCACCACCATCATTTCATGGAGGCCTCATCACACTATATTTGAGAGGGATGCAACCCTTTCTTCAATAAGAAAGGAATTCCCTCTCTTGTCAACCCCGACACATCTGTGTAGCAATTAAAGAAGTCTATTAGCATCTATTTGTATGGTAATTATCCCCTCATAAACAAGATAGTTGGAGCATCATTGATTCACCAATAATAGGGCCAACGAAGCATCACTTGTTAAGATCTAGTAACAAGGCCAGTTAATAATAATGGTAAATGTATATTCTCTAGACGAGCAAGTGATTTCTTGTTGGTCTTGTTGGACTGCACTCATTCTTGTCATAATAGAACTATGGAGTATTAATTTCCTCGATTTACGATGATTCCCTTGCTTTGCTATTGACTTCCACCCACAAACTGTCAATTGGGTGACTAACTTACTTCTTAGGATCTTTTGTTCCTTTGAAAAATAATTGGTCCGAGCATGTACAATACCAATGGTCTGTGCATCTAGACGTAGATTAATTCTTATGATCTTTTTGTTTCTTTGAAAAAGAATTGGTCCAAGCATGTACAATACCAATGGTATGTGCATCTAAACACAATATTTCAAGCAAGACGGGATCAGGATACAGTGAGGCAATGGTAGTCTATACAGGATCATGATGCAATGAGGCAGTGGTATTCTATGGAGTTAATGTCCAAGAAGCAATGTTAAAGTTGGTGAGACAACTAGCAGATGAACGTTAAGAATGATTGAGGCATGACAAGTATTACTTTTGAGAAGATCTATTTTGCAGCTCTGATGTACTGCCAAAGTTTCAAGCTATGCATTTGTTGTACAGACCTGACATACTATCAATGCCCCCAATAGCAGGTAGTTCATTTATGGAGTTACTATAGAGATAACAAAATCTTAATCAAGACACGATGGGTTAATCAATACACTTGATGGATTAATCAATACACCCGATAGGAACTAGAACTGCATTATTAATGCACACCATCACAACTGCAATAAGACTTCAAAGTTGAATTCCAATAGCATTGTAGCTAAATAAAGTTTTTTAATTTATTTTAATCACAATAAAATTATTATTCACATCAGCCTATGTTCGACATTGGAAAAGGAAAAAAAAAATCAAAGTTTGAACTAATAACCATTCAATGAGGAACTCATTTCTATAGTCTCCTAGCCTTTGGCAAAGACTAATAATGTGTTGAATGTATGCACGAGGATTTAGTTAACTCATAGGTGTAACACACCTGACCCCTGAGTACCCTTTCCAGGGATGGGGCATCATAATTTCGTTTTTCTAAACCATGTCACATCCTCTTTCCAGGATCTCCATCGCGTTCTACTCATTCAGATATTTCCAACCATTGTATTCACACTAAAAATTGAGCTCAAGATTGGAAGAAATTCCCTTCCACAGTCCTTTGAGAACTTATTGGTCAAGGGCCACATGGATTCTACGTGGATCTGACTCATAAGTATCATCTTGAGTTCTCTGAAATCTCGGAGCTTCCATTGCTCCTAAATCTATGGTGGGATTACATCCACCAATAAACTGATAGAAAATCTCCCTCCACGTTAACACATATGCTTAAGGATAATTCGACATTCTGTGCTTCGGCACTAAGCACCCCTTTTCTAT
Organism: Picea engelmannii; assembly: GCA_009831015.1. Classification (NCBI taxonomy): domain Eukaryota; kingdom Viridiplantae; phylum Streptophyta; class Pinopsida; order Pinales; family Pinaceae; genus Picea; species Picea engelmannii. Next base: position 9,034 of record WSFP011435093.1, read on the forward strand.
CTATGCACGAAATCTCCCAGAGTATCAAACTTCTGAAGTCTCGTAAGCTTTCCACGTGGCTCTAGCCTTTCGGCCCTTCAGTCTCTCTACAACACTACACCCTAACTCTTCTGGAGCTCCTATATGTCAAACTTCTGAAACCCTGCCACATAGCTACATCCCTTCTAACTCATCCTCAACACCATGCTCAAAACCTATGGAGTCTCAAAGTCATGGACTCCCAGAGTCCCAGCCACATCACCAACCACTTTGGCCAGGTGGGCACATGCCCGAGGTTGACACGTAGCAAGGGCCAAGGGTGACACGTGACCTCATCAGGGGGTGACACATGTCACACTCTAATATGCATAAGGGGTCTATAAAAAATCCATATCCTGGTGACATGTGGTACCTTAGTTTTGGGTCCACGTCACCCTGGATGACATCAGTGAGCCACGTCAACCCTAGAAAAATAGTCTTCTAACATCCTTCAGATCTCATGGTCAAGATCTATCCACGTAGATCCATATATTCATAGCTCTCGTTGCTTCGCAAATTTGGGTTTCGAAGCTTATCAACTCACCAAATCTCCAATCCCCAAGAGTGTCAAGTCTCTGGACTATAATATCTAGCGTCACGTGTCCCCTACTTGTCAACGGTTGATATTTACTCCGTCGTTCATGACTTAGGAAGTCTTCACACTTTGAAGACTCTCATACAAGTTCCTTTGGAGTGCTAAGTCTCCAGACTATAGGATCTCCTACCACATAGCTTCTTATCCAACAACTCAGGTTCTACAAATGACATTTGACAGGGAACAAGAGAGGGCCACATGTCGCTCCACGATGTGTCTTAGTTGGTTGTGTAGCTAAGATGGGTTCTAAATAGAGTCCTTAGATCAACGGTTGAGAAGGATCATGAAGCGTATTTATATCGGTGATCCCCATTTCTTCATAACTCTAGAATTCATAGGTTTTTCGGTTGCAACACCTTTGTTCTCCCAAAATCGTCAACGTCAGACTGACTATGGCATAGATCTAATGGTTGGCATTCTCAAATCTATGGCCTGCATCATTTCATGATCGGTAAGGGGTTCAGGGTTTAATGTGGGGATGAGTCCCGCGATAATGGGTAAATGACCATCAGTTGTCGGTCCACCGACTCGACAGGTCGTCTTCGGTGCAATTTTTTCTTTGCAATACTTATTTTCCTGAGGCTCCAGACTCCCGAAGTCTTAAACACTTAGCTCCTTTCAAACTTAACCCAGGGTTCCTAGCCCTTGTTTATATGGACCTTTTTCAAGCACCAAAGGATACAATTATACCTATTGGCCAATATTTAGTTAAGGTCACAACACCTCGGAGCTCTGAACTCCCATAGTTCTAAATCTAGAAAGGCTTAGCTTTGTTCGGCTAGCACACGGTTCCAAGACCTTGTTCATATGGACCCTCTAATGAATCTCAGGCTGTAATCTCAATTCTTAGCCAAGATTTGGTTAAGTTCGTCGATACGATTCAGTGGTCTCTTAGGCTACTGGTTTGAAGGAAGCACCTTCAAATTCATATAACTTAAGTTCTAAAACAGGGTGAGGTATTTTCGAACCATCCTGAATACCAAACTTATCACCTTACACACATTCAAAAGCAACGACTTACATAAGAGTAGTTAGGCATCCTAATCTTTAATTTCATGAGAGGCATAAAGCATCACCATCATAGACATTCAAATCATACATTCCAATTTAAGTGCATAGGGAATAAGAAGTATTTATCTATTACAAGATACATCCAACCAACTGACTATGGGTATTCTCCTTTCCACCCAACCATAGGCTCAGAGGCATTCATTCTTAGCGCTCTGGCCACCCCCGTGCCAAGCCATGATATCACCAGGGAAATTTTTGGCATTACTCAGAGATCCTTTCTAAGTTATGTACTCGACAAGGTTTATCAGATGCTTCCTCGGCATCAAACTCGCGATCTTTCATTCAGGACAGATCTTATGCAAGTTCTCAGTGATCCATTTCCTACATTTCTCCCGTAACCAAAACTATTTTATCCTGTAGTTCTTCCTTCGAGTTTGGAGAATTTCACGCTTTCCTCATGGTCACACATTCCTTTCCTAGTGCATCCCCCCCTTACTTTCTATCATGTGCATGTATATGCTTCACGCCTTTCTCCTCCTTAGGAAGGTTATGGACTTGTCATGTTCCTTTTGTGAGAAGGAAACTCGGGTCAGTCTGGATCTATAGAAAAAATTGCCCTATGTGGTATGTTGGGCTGACAGTTTTTTTGTCTCCTCAGCTAGACCCTCCATGCTTCCATTTAAGGGGTTAGTTGATTGTTCAACCACCAATCCTTCTTTCATTAACTGATTTCTCCTTGAGATCAGGTTGAGGCTTATTTATTTCTAACAAAGAGAATTTTTGTCATTTTGACATAATCAACCCTCTCTATTGTTCTCTCGCTCTTTTTCTCTAGTGATATCATGGCTAGTACTTCAAGGCGTCACCCCCACAGTCAGTCATTGGAAATCTAAAAAATAATACATTTACATCGTTCACATGCCATATCATGGTAATCATAATTAATGATTAATTACAAGCTGTGGAAAACAGGGTGTTACAATCCCCTCCCCTTAAAAGAAACATCGTCCTCAGTGTTCTTTATCAAGAACACTTGTCATGCCTTTTTCATTCAGTTGCTTCGGAAATCTTGATCCTTTTTCTAGTTCAAGTCCTTTTATACTCACGGCCTTTGTCACCTACCTTCACTAATTCTGGGACAATAAGCACATTAATCACAATTTCATGTGAAAACATATTACTGTCATTCAAAATTCAAGAGGAAAAAAAAAATTCATTATGTAGAAAAATACTTATCTGTACAGTTTTTGGATTTGTATCCACATGGTTGTCTTGTTATCTTGGCTCACTATTTTTCTTGGACATACCTATTGTGTGCATGATCTTGATCAGTAGTTTTATAATAATTATCAAAGTCTCATCTTCCTTACGGTCACTCACCATCCAGGCCCAGGCTCAGGCATCGCCTTCTCTTCTATACAATTCCTCGGGCAATCCATCTTCCCTTGCCAAGGATTTCTCACATAAGAAGAATTTTAGAGACTTCATTGAGCCTTGCAGTCGAGGCATCCCTGAGACTTTCTCTGTCGAGGTGTACCTCCGTCTTTTTCTACCACAACACAAAATATTCTAGGTGATCATGGCTTGCCACAGGGTTCCCATGTCCCAATCAATATCCTTTTTGTGCTTTCCAGTTGGACATCCTTCACCTATCCTCTTGAGACATATCTTTTTCATCTCACCTGTATCATAGGTATAAAAAATTATGAGATATTATCATCAATTTCAAATTCATAATTTTCTTGCAAACCTTTCACCCACAGATTTCCAAATTCCACATTTTGTTTTTCAAATCTGTTCCACATAGGAACCAGATTCACAAGTATGGGATTTTTCTTCCCGTAGAAGTATGGCTTAGCTTGTGATTGGTATTCCTTGTGGACTTACAATACTTCCATATCCAAGACACTTTTCTCCCTGCAAATTCCACATTCCTTAGCCAAACAAATTGTTAGTTTTCATGAATTTTATATTTTCAAAACTATGCATACTAACAGTCCAAGTTATTTTCATCTATCCAAGGATACACATAAAAAAAGAAATATCAATATTTATGTATGCATCCTTTCAACATACTAAATATTTCCAAATTCAATTTAGATATCAAATAACTTTAATCGGTGTGCCAATATCCATGGCCACATCCATACCCAATGTACCCTTACATTGGTTTTAAACTATTATATTTCATGTTAGGCACTTTTTCCAAGGGGTGTTGGAACTCAACCCACTTATTACCATATGGATTCTCTGTCCATATTTATTATTATAGCATAACCATATTTTCTAATCTAAATCGACCACGACCTCAAATCATCACTCATGAAACTCAAAGTTTCACCTGAATGCCTTTAAGAATTCATTTCCTTACTGATAATCAGGGTACCAACATTTAGGGTTACCTAATTTCTCTCCTTACCAATCGTAAAACTATGTAGAGTACTAGAGAATACTTCTTCCACAATGGGCAGCCCTATATATGCCCCATTATTTTACCACATGCATATTCTCAGTGCATTAAATCAAAGTGATGTCTATGAGCACTTTTGTTTCCAATCATTCCTTGATTGGTCAATGTAGACATATCAGTTCATGAATTCTTCCAAGGGTTACAATGATGCAAGGTCGAAGTTAAACCCTACCATATCCTTCTTAAATGTTGATAGAATTCAAAATCAGACTCGCAAAACACCCACAGAACCCGATCATCGTGTGAGTTTACACAACATTAAGGTGTGGGTTCCTTGCAGGTTCACCCACCAATCATTCACATATCGATGGTTCACAATGATTGTGGAACCCCAATGTGCTCAATATTTATCAGAGATTTCAATCTCTGTAATTTGAAAAGTGCTTGCATGAATCTTTTAATCGTGGTCATTGATTATCCACCCCTGTTGGCTTTCGGAAGTCACTCCTGGATTGCTAGCAGGAGCAGAGCCCGAAGCCCATCAGTTTAATGTCACGATTTGTTTTAAAGAGTGATCAAATGGAGGAAAGCTCAGAACGGCAGCATATCAGCTCAGAAACCAGACCAGGCATGCATGAAAGAGTGAGGTCTTGATAAACTCCAAATAGTGAGTCGTAGTAAAAGGGTGAGTAGGTGGAAGACTTACGCAAGAAGGGCGCAATGGTCTATCGCAGACATCAGGTATGCAACAGACTGAAGAAGAAATGCATTCAAACATAAAATCCGTTTATATTCAAACACAAATGCCAGAGAATAAAAAGGTGCTGCAACAAATCCTTTATCGCGACAAGATTGTTAAGTCCACGTGAATCCTTCAACTGTGAACCCCCCAGCAAAGATGAAACAAATATGGATAAGAAAGGAAATTGTTTGTTATAAACCAAGAAGTCTCAAACACAGAGGCATAACCAGGAAACCAGAGTATTTGCTGAAACTTTACAGTCGGGAGCTTAGCTCTACCATCGATAGATACAAAAATGGAAAAAATGCCTATATATACTCAAAACAACAACAGCAGCGGAATCAAGAAAATGTAATAAAATCTTTGCGTCTGCATGGCTTCTGACATTCTGCAGCCGAAATCTTTGAATAATCGTGCAACTTATGGCAAACGTGATCGATCTTCTGACAGTTACATCGACGAATCGACGTGCCTTTAATTCAATGTAGGACGTCCCCATTATGGCGGAGACGATGTCTAACCACCCTCAACCGCTTCAATAACTGCTTCTCGGGATCGTGAACGTCCAAACCAACTCAGCTCCTCGGGATAGGGAAGATTTCTCACGTTGACACCTATAACAACTGAATAGCTTGAGGGTCGGACCTGAGGGCCAGCGCGGAGGACATGGAGTAGGGCAGGAGTGATGGCGTCGGGGGAGCATGAAAGGAGTGGCGAGAAGTACGAGTGTTGACAGAGAGGGGCGACAGAGGATGATTCATGGCGGAGGACATCCAGATGGGTGGAGGAAAGACAAAAAAAATGGTCTCGCTTTCGGGTGGGTGACTGGTGTGGAAAAGAACGGGACGCGTGGCAGGCGATGAGCGGATGGTGGGAAGAGGAGAAAGCCACGCGGACTGAAGAGGAGGGGTGAATGGATGACACATGGCAGCAGGGGAAAGGCGGAGGGAAGGATGAAATGACAGGAGGAGGGCCCACGCTGGTTAATCACAAGGCAACTGAGAAAGGCGTGGCTGCGTTGGCATCATTGATCTGAGCGTTGGGATCTCAGCCGTAGGAAGCTTCTTTCACGATTCCGGACCCTCCCCCTTCCGCTTAAAGGTAGAAAGGCGGGAGGGGTCCGGAATAGCCTTCAGCGTCGTTGATCCGGGCGTGCTTATCTGGGCCGTCGGAGAGGTGCACCCCTGATTCCGGACCCCCCCCTCTGCTTAAAGGTCGAAAGGCAAGGGGGGTCCGGAATTTGTTGTGCGCCATCGATCTGGGCGCGCAAATCTGGACCGCCCGATCTCGTTTGTTGTTTACCACGGGCGCATTGTCGCCCAAAACTCTGGACAAGTGGGTTTTAACCCATTCTTTTTCTATCTAACCCCCTAAGCAAGAAATATCGCTAACATTTGGCTCCATGGGGGATAGAGTTGTCCCTATGATGCTCTAAGAACTCTTTTGCAGACTTAGTGCCTTTGCTGTTGGGATATGGAGTCATTTATTAGTCTGGAAAATAAAAATAAAACAAAAACAACATTTACAAAACAAAAATGAAACGAGCCGACTGCGGCTCACAGAAAACACTTCTTCAAGAAATGCCCATTGACTGGGCCATTGAAAACTTCATTGCCTTCCAGATCCTGCAACCTTTAAGTGTTGTTAGAGAACGCTTCAAGGATCTCGAAAGGTCCGAACCAGAGGGCATCAAATTTACTGTGTTTACCCTTTTCCTGCCTGGGTGCATCCCACTTGAGCACCAGATCACCCTGCTCAAATTCTTTCTTTTTATTTTTTCTGTCGAAAGCTTGCTTGATCTTCTGTTGACGATTGTAAGCTCTGTCCAGGACCTGCTCTCTGATCTGCTGCACTTCCACCATCTGATGAATCCTTCTGAGCATAATATTAGGATCCCCCTCATAGTCATGGAGAAGATTTTCCACAGGCAAGGCAAGCTGAGTATGGAAAACGGCCTCAATCCCATAAACAAGCTGGAAGGGTGAGAGACCCAGGGACTTCTTTGTTGTCACTCGATCGGCCCAGAGAGTGAATTTGAGCTTTGAATCCCAGGCCTTCTGATTGTCCTCCAATAATTTTTTGATGAGCTTGATCAGGATTTTATTGGAGGACTCTGCCAGTCCGTTTCCCTTAGGATAGTAAGGAGTGGAGTGAATCAGAGAAATCCCAAATTGTTCACAGAATTTGATCAGGGGATCAGACCGAAATGGAGAAGCATTGTCAGTGACAATTTTGCTAGGACAGCCGAACCTAGCTATGATGTCTTCCAGGAAGCTAATGATCACTTTGTGAGAAGTGCTTCTGGTAGGGACAACTTCTATCCATTTAGTGAAGTAATCGGTTGCTGTCAGAATCCATCGGTGCTGACCACTTGAGGGGGGATGAATTTCCCCTATAAAATCCAATCCCCACTGCTGGAAGGGCGCTGAGACCACCATAGGTTTCAATGGCATGGATTTGAGTTGTTTCTTCCCTGAGAATTTCTGACATTTAATGCAAGCTCTAATTTTTCCGTAGACATCAGGAAATAAGGTGGGCCAGTAGTACCCATCTCGGAGGATCTTGTGAGCTGTGGTCTTCCAGAAATAATGGCCTCCACAGAGACCACTATGGAAGTCATATATAACTTTCTGGGTCTGCTGCGGGTCCAGACACATCAGTAATATCCCCTGTGGATCCTTCCAATACAAGGTTCGGCCAATAAGGCAATACCTGACAGCCTTGAGCTTTAAATCTCTTGCCTTTCTCTTCTCCATCCCATCAGGGGGTCTCAACTCCTGCAGGAAATACAAAATATCTTTGTACCAGGGGCATGCTGACAGTGGAACAGTTCTTTGGGAGCCCCTGTTGGATGATTCAGCTTGTTCATTGATCAAATTGATTTCCAAAGATTTATAATTGGATTCGGCCAGAAGCTTGGCTAAACCCTGCCCCTTTATTAGCTTGGTGGGCTTGATCTCCAGGTCAAATTCCAGGATCTTGGCGATCCATTTACTTCTTCTCCCGTCTATGTCAGACTGTATAAGGATGTCCTTCACAGAAGTTGAAGGGACGTATTCAATGACCTTTGAGTGTAAGACATAGACCCTGAAAGCTTTGAGAGCTTTTACCAAGGCATAAGCCTTCTTTTCCATGATCTCGTAGCGGAGCTCTGCATCTCTCAGCACCTTACTAAAGAAGGCAATAGGCTGTTCTTTCCCTTGATCATTTTTCTGCAACAGAACCGCTGCCACTGTGTCAAAATAAGCAAAAGAAAATATTATAAAATCTTTAGAATAATCCGGACTGATCAACACAGGAGCCTCGGTCAATGCTTTCTTTATTTGGTCAAAAGACTCCCTGGGTTCAGCAGTCCATTTTATTTCATGGCCTTTCCTGAGCATGGCTGTGATATGTTTCACCAATTCAGCAAAATTTGAGACAAACCTCCTCAGGAAATTAATCCTTCCCAAAAATGCTTGGACCTCCTTTTTAGATCTGGGAAGTGATAGGGCCTGAATTGCTTCCACTCTGTCAGGATCAATTCTCACTCCTACTACTGAGACTATATGGCCTAACAGTTTCCCTTCCTGCATAGCAAACAATGATTTCTTGGGATTCAGGGAAAGGCCAAACTTGTGGCACTTCATGAAAATCTTTTTTAAGTGGCAATGATGCTCAATATCAGTCTTGGAGAAGACTGTTATGTCATCTAAATATATCACCACAAACTTATCTTTTTCTCCGATAAAGGCTATGTCCATGGCACGCTGAAACGTTGCTCCCGCGTTCATTAGCCCAAATGGCATCTTGGCATACATAAATGTGCCCCAAGGAGTGGTGAAGGTTGTCTTTTCCCTGTCCTCGGGCATGACTGATATCTGGTTATAGCCAGAAAATCCATCGATCATAGATATCCTGGATGCGCCAGTGACCTTCTGCAATATGTGTTCCATGTTGGGCAGGGGGTAATTATCCTTCCTCGAACTCCTGTTCAGGTTCCTGAAATCGACACAGAGTCTGATTTATCCGCTCTTCTTTCTTACTGGGACCAAATTGGCTACCCAACTGGAGTATCTCAAGGGGACTATGATTTGGGCATCCAACAACTTTTTTACCTCCTTCTCCATGACAGGCAGCAACGTAGGATTTATCTATCTCAGCTTCTGCCTGAAAGGTCTAGCCTCCTCCTTCAGTGGGATCTTGTGCTCAATGAATGATGTGTCATATGTCTTGAGGTCTTCGTAGGTCCACGCGAACACGTCAACAAACTTCCTCTGCAACTTAGTATATCCGATCCTTTTCTCCTCAGTCAAACTTTTTGACAGCTTGACCAACTTGGGCTCCTCCGGTGTGCCTATATTGCACTCAGTCATATCAATATCATCACCCGAGATCCTGCCCTTTACCGACACATCATTTCCATCGAACAATCTTTCTAATGGGATCAACCCTCTTGGTATATGATTGCTCGGCAGTTGAATAATCTGATGGTTAGCAACTTTGTTTGATAACTCCTCAGGGTGGTGATCAGGTTCCTCGTCGGGGTCCTCATCTATATGCAATGCAGAGAAGTCATCGATGGACTGGAGGAATTTCTCGATCTCCTGATCGTCCTCGAATACCCTCCAATGTTTGACATTGTCTGGTACAGAGGGTCTGTATCTTATTTCCACCTCGGATCTATCATTGGGCAGTGCAGGAGCTTCGAATAGACTAGCTGAGAAGGCTTGGAAATCGGCTGGAGCATTTTCTTCCCTTGGAATGAAAGAGATGTTGAAAGCTAGGAAGAAACTATCAATTAGATCCCATACCTCATTCCTGTAATTCTTGAGGCAAGGGTGCTTGGTCTGATAGACGTTTTTGACCTGCTAGACAATTAATTCTGCATCCCCGAACATAGCCATCTCCCTGATTCCCATTTCTTTTGCAACCCTTAATCCTAGAACCAGAGCTTCATATTCTGCCACATTGTTGGTGACTTCAAATTCCAGCTTGTATGACAGTGATATGGTCTCCTGAGAGGGAGATTTGAATACCACCCCAGCACCTGCACCTATACTGGAAGAAGCCCCATCAAAGAACATCTTCCAAACATAGGTGTCTGGAGGAGGCATCCCCTGATTAAGACTGAGCTGCTTTCTGATCTGCAAAGGGGGCTCAGGCTCATCTATGAACTGCAGTAAGCTAGATCCTAAGTCAGTGTCTAAGGCATAGATGGGATGATTAGTGGGATTTGCTTCATCACTGACTATGTAGGCTAGCTGGGCTTCTCTGTATAATCTCCTATGTTCCCCCCCAAATACTGGAATGGTGGCATACGTGAGGTCCATCTGCAAGGTTCCCCCCAGTCTCTTAATCCAGGATCTTGACAACAGCATGCCAAACTTGGGGGGAACATCAACTACCACTATATCCATGACCATACTTTTCATGGGTAGCTGAAACAGGGAAACTGTCAGGTCCTTGATGACTCCCAAACATTGCACCCTCCTGGAGTCAAAAGAATAGAGGTCATGATATGCTCTGGTGACTTCTAATCCTAGTTCTTCCATGACGGATTTAGGCATGAGGTTGTGGGAGGCCCCTGAATCCATTAGGAAATTATGCAGTACTTTGTCATGTATGTTCAGGGAGGTGTAGAAGGGAGGGGATGAATCATCTCTGTCTTCTACCATAGGACCTAGGACCACTGCAGGCCTTTCATCTTGGAGGCTTATGAAGTCTGTGGACGGGCTAGAGGCTTCGGATTTTAACAGGTCAGAGAAGCGCTTTTTGAATTCCCCATGTTTAATTAACTCAGTGAGGGGCACAGGGATTCTAATCTTTTGAATCTCATGCTCGAAATTAAAGGAAGATGCAAGCTTTGGAATTTGTCTAATTTCAGGAGCATGGATTTGAATAATAGGGGAGGGAGGTTGAGCCTTCTTACCTCTGTGGCTGTCGGCTATCTTTTCAGTAGGCTTTTCTGCTTGAGTGGATGACTGAGGAACATCAAGTTCTACTGCCTTCTTGACAGATCTCAGATTGTACCTGCCTCGACCACTGCCAGCTTTGTCTCCTCTGCTCAATTCATGTAGCTGATCGTTCATGAGGGATTCCTCATATGCTGACTTAGTTAGGTGGGGGAAAGGAGGAATGACCTCTAGGGAGTGAATCTTGGGTTCAGGCTCATCTTCTTCTTCTTCCTCTTCATCAACTACAAAATTGTTCTGGAAGGGAGCCTGAATCTTTTGGTCGTCTCTATCCCTCTCTTTCTCCTTGTGCATAGTTGGAGGCGCAAAATTGTTTGGTCTTCTGAAGCCTCCTCTGTTCTCTGCGTTCTGAGGGCCCTTATACATATGCCTCCTTTCCACCTTCAATCTCTCCACCTCTTCCTTGAGAAAGTTCATTACTTGTTCCAACTCATTTGCATGAGGGTGGGACAATGATGGGCCGGAGGTGGTGGGGTCAGAGGTCGAAGCTTCTGATTTTCCTTTTCTTCTGTCTGTGTCGGCCTTGTTCCTCAATCTGTCTTCTGCTAGTATATTAGATTCCACCTCTATAGCTGCATCTTGCATTTGAGCTAGAGAGGTGGATCTTCTTTCTCTTAACACGAGACAGAAAGCAGGATCAAAGGCACTAGCATATGAAATCTGAGCAGATGCTTCAGAAGGCTTTATTTCTGTAGGAATCTTATTATACATCTTGTTAAATCTCTTGGAAAAGTCAGAGACTGACTCTCCTTCCTGCTTTTTCAGGGACCCAAACTCATTCATATAGTATATGTAATATTTTCTATCTCCCCACTGCCTCAGGAAAACATTATCCAGGGCTTCAATACCAGCAATAGATCCAGGGTTCAGCCCCCTGAACCACTTTCTAACCTCACCATCCAAAATCTGGACAAACACTCTCATCCATACGTCTTCATTCTCAATATTGAGGTTATCTGCATAACTGTAAAAAGCAGCTAGGTGCTCTTCAGCAGTTATGTCTCCCTCCCCTGTGAACTTGGGCATATACTTCAAGTAGTCTCCAGCAGGGAGAGGGTTCAGAGGCTGGGGTAGAATCAAAGGAGCATATCTAGCAGCGACTATAGCGTCCATCCTGTTCTGTGGGGGATTAGCACCAGCCATAGGGACGTTGAGTGGAGGAGAACCTGGGGGAGATGGAGTGTGAATAGGTGAGGTAGGAGATGGGGTTCTCACAAGGGAGGACGGGGAAAACAGGGAAAGGTCTAAAGGACTCGAATGTGCAGAGGCTTTTCTCTATGCAGCAGTAGTAGTCAAAGGAGGAGTGGTGAAACCTCCTGAGGGGGGAGTGACAAGGATTTCTCCCTCCGATACTGGACCAGGAGGAGAAAACTCAGCAGGAACACTCCCAAAGTTCAGAAAACGGGAAACCTCAGAGGAAGTACGA
>ML867375.1:0-11273 GCA_009831015.1 Picea engelmannii
CCAACAAACTTCCTTAATATAGATAGCCAATACAATGCCAAGAGATCTCTATGCTAAAACATAAATTCCTCTGCAAGATATGTGCCACTCTCTCTCTCCTTTGCTGGTAACAGATCAGAACTTGTCTCTCAAACTGAGCAAGTGAGTTATCTCCAAATGAGGTGCTAGCCTCCTTTATTTATACAAGTCTGGCACATGTGAAGTGTCTCTTCACTGGCAGGGCCGACTTCTCATTCTGCCTATTATAATTGTCTGTTGACCAATCCGCAAAAGGGGATTTGGTCCTATTACAATAACCGACATGATCAATCCACAGTGGGGATTGATCCTATGAATAATATATCAATAATAATAAGAATACTCTTTGCAATTACAATATCTCAACAAGATTTACCTAGAGATGGAATAGGAACAGGTCCAAACACATCACTGTGTATCAACTCTAAGATCCCCTTTGCTCTTATAGCACTAGATGGGAATCTTACTCAATTATGTTTACCATATATGAAATGTTCACAAAAATCAAAATCCAGAGTGCAATTAGACATACCTTCAACCATACCTTTACCGTGTAGTGTTCGAAGGCCCTTTTCTAGAATATGCCCCAGTCTTTGATGCCACAACATGGTCTTCTTTTCAGGGATAGCATTGGTATTTTCTCCTTCATTTCCCTGCTCAGGGACAAAAAAACTGTTACACCCATTAGTATAAGTTTTTCCCAACAACTTGTACATAGTTCCCCTCATCAACACCATTTCCCCTCGTACCATCTTGCAAGCACCCTTTCCCAATACAGTATCCACTCCTACATCATCCAACTTGCTTACAGATATTAGGCTCCTGGCTAGTTTTGGAATGTGTAGAACCCCAGGGACAGTTCTAATCCTTCCATATTTTAGCAACAACTTAACCCTTCCATGTCCCATGATTTTTGCTATCGAGTCATCTCCTAGGAATACATCACCACCATCATATTTTTCATATTCACATAACCACTCCCTTTGAGGAGTCATATGATATGACACACCTGAGTCGATCAACCATATATCACGATCTGCATGTGTACCTATAGATTTCAGGTAAACATGACCTCCTTCTTCAGTGGAAGTTTTTGCCTCTGTGGAAGAGGTACTATCAGATCCAATTGGTTTATCAATCTTCATAGACTTGCAATATTTCTTATAATGCCCTATTTTACCACACTTCCAACATTTCCTCAAATATTTTTCTGTAGACTTAGATCTAGTTGTAGATTTAGATCTCCCCCCCGAAGACTTACCAGGATTCCTGTCTTGGGTATGACCTCTTACAAATAAAGCATATGTGCTATGACCATCCATGCTTTTCCACCTCATCTCTTCAGATAACAAGGATGCAACTACATCCTCATACTTCAATTTAGATTGAGTGGTACTACCAATTTCTACAACCAGATTATCCCAAGAGTCTGGCAAAGAACATAGCAAAGTAATACACTTATCTTCTTCTGAAATCGTAATATTAACATATACAAGTTGACTTACCAGAGTATTAAAGGAATTTAGATGTTCTGTCACAGAATCTCCATATTCAATCCTAAGATGATACAACTTCTTTCGAAGAAACAACTTGTTTACCATGGACTTTGATTGCTACAAATTCCCTAACTTATCCCATAGTTCCTTGGCCGTAGATTCTCTCGAGACATTCAACAACACTGAATATTCCAGGCAGAGTCGAATAATACTCCTTTCTCTTCTGTCCAACTTCTCTTAATCTTCCTTCGACATACGAGTAGGTGGTGTACTAGTAGTCCGTGTACTAGTAGGTTATGTACCATTCGACTGTGTGCTAGTAGGATGCATACTAGTAGGCTGTGTACCAGGATCCACAACGATCCATTGTTCTTTGTCTATAAGAAGGTCCTCCATCTTGAGCTTCCATAGCTCAAAGTTTTTACCGTTGAACTTCTTTATCTTGATTCCAGAAAAAATCGCCATTCCTCTTTCTACACTTGAATCACCACTGCAAAATATCCCACTAAACCTAGGTTTATCACAGACCCAAGATAAACTTGATCTATCAAGACTGAGCCAAACCCTCAGCAAAAAAGGCGTCCCTCTGAAGCCAAAAATGAGCTATGATACCACATGTAAGTTTTAAACCTATGAAGTAAAGCAATGCATACAGATTCTTAAGAAAAACAAAAATTAATCAATGGCTCATACACATAGTACACATAGATTTACGCTGGAATCCCTTAACCGAGAGAAAACCAGCCTTCCTTCGTGCCACACCTTTCAAATATTTATTGTATTAATTTCACCATTCACCATACAATATATACAATGTTTTATGTATTTTGTAGCTACCAAAACCCTAATCCCTTAATCGTCAGACGCAGTTGTCGAATCCGACGCACCGACACACACACACATGCAAAGAATATAACACATACCCAACATGAATGATGTTGTCCCTTTATCGATTCATTTTCCTCATGATATTTTCCACTTTGTCCCAAAGTTATAAACTAAAGGAACATTGATTCATTAGGTGCGCCAATGTTTCCTCCTACTACAAACAAAGAGGACACATTGAGGTTCCAACAAAACCTTTTTTCCTTATGTTATGCCAAGTTAAGATCTTGTTTTCTGCAATAAGCCATATAAATGTAGAGACCTTTGGGAAAATATGTGATTTCCAGAAAGTGAACCATATCGGATATTTAGGAAATAAATGAAATTTGGTTGTTAGATAAAATGCTTCTTGATTGTAAAGGTACCTGCCATTGAGTGACCCCATCGAAGAATATCATGGCCTTCTCACAAGCGAATTTTCCTCAGGGAAGTTATTATCTTCCAAGGCTTCAAGTTGCATTCCTCATGAATATTGAGATCGTTGCATTTGGTCTTCCAAATTATCCATTGGGAGTCTGGAGGTGTCTCTTTCCATAGATTGAATACCTTTGTTGTATTGTTGTTTAGCAGGTGAGCTTTGATCTGTTGCATGCCTTCCAAAGATTGAATTTGATTCAGATTATTTTCGACACAAAATGAGAGTGGAGATATAATAAATAAATGTACAGATATATATGAGATATACAATAATATAATGAATATTTATCATAGATATAACCATAAAAACAGAGATACAATAATACACAGTTTCAATTAATGAGCGAAATGTACAAAACTGTAGAAATATAGAGTGAAAGACTCGCTAGAATGGTGACAACTTATCTCTGAGAAGAGATGTGATGACTACTCTCATTCACAAGAAGATGATTATTACAACGAGGCTCCAAAGTCCTTTTTAACATAAAGAAAATACAAAACCCTAACCTCGAAAGATGAAAAGCCAATAGTTTTGTGGACCCTGTTTTGGGTAGTTTGGTGTATCAACTTCTTGGGGGTGTAACTTTGGCATACGATCTTCGTTTGGGGCAGACAATAGCTCGTTAGAAATATATATATGAGGAGATTCATTTTGGGGGCTTAATTAGATCCTTTGACTATAATTGAGGTGCCTGATCGTGGAAAAAATTCTTTTAGGCCCTCAAAATGGCCCCGAAAGTTTAGGAACTGAAAAACGGCTAAAAATAGTAAATTGCCAGAAGATTGTTTTGATCCAGTTGGAATAGGTGGGTGGCCACCGATATCCACCTATATCAATCCTCCCTCCTTAGGAAGTAATGATCTCCATTTCATTGAGTTCACGTGGGAGAGGGGGAAGCGTTTGCTGAATCTAAACCTTGGTGAGTTGCTTGCCTTGCTGGAGAAGTTGCGCTGCTTGGCTTGTGGAAGGCTATTGAGAACTTGATGTTGGAAGGGTTTGGATACATGAAATGACTGTGTGTAGAGGGAATATTTGCGGTTTTCTTCAATCTTGTCGACCTGCATTTGTTATATCGAAGGTGCTTGGACTGAGGCTACAATGGTTTCCATTTTCTTCTATTCACCTTTTGAACAGATTGTGAAGAAGTTGAATTTTGTAGTATGAGATACTACCTTACAGAACTGTTTAGGTGGGACAATAGTTGGAACTACCTCTGGTATCATGTAGATATGACCCCCTAGAGTAACAATGATACTAGGAGGTCGAGACTCATAAATAACATGGCTCTTCCACATATATGGCTGGTACAAAAGAACATCACATACATCCATTGGGGAAACATCACATAATACCTCATCCTTGAAGGGATATATGTCATATGAAAATCAACACTACTGGATGACACAGAGATATCGTCCCTGGAGAATCCACCCTATGTTGTATGGATGTGGGTGTGGTGTTGTCGACAATCCCAACTATTTGATGACCTTTGCTGAGATGAGGTTCTTCTAGCTTCCACTATCAACAATGAAATGAAATGGGGTCCCCTTCACCCACATATGTGAATGGAAGAGGCTCTCCCCCTCTTCATGATCTGCTGGTTCTTTTGGTTGAATTGTTGCGGTCGCGACAACAACAGTGGGGTCTACGTCGATGATCTGTCTTCTCCCATTATTTAATAAATCGAATTCTGAATCTGGGTTCATATAATTTTCTTTGATCTCGACCCCCAATCACTGTTTTGAGTGACATTCATCGGTGTTGTGCCAAGGGATTTTGTGGAAATAACATCACATTTCAGTGTCTTTCTTCGTATTTCTGTGTCCCTTCTTTTCCCGTGGCTTAGACTGGTTTTCTGGAGGTTGTTTGTTAGGAACGTCTTTATCATACTTTGGTTGTTGTATATTTGCAGACCCGAACTCCTATTTGTTCTGGTGCCTAAATTTTTGCTCGATTTTGAAAACATATCGATAGGAATCTCTCAACAATGAGATGTCCAAAAAATCCATTTCAGTTTGGATGTACCTATGTAGAGCCCCACGGTATTTCAAAACCAAATACCACTCAAAATATTTGATACCCAACTTGGTGTGCAAGGTATGGAAGGTATTGGTGAACTCCAACACTGCTTGGCCCCTCTCTTGACACAGTGTGGTCCATCTCACATACTGGTCGTCATATTTACCAACAGGGTAATATTGTTCCTTGACCGCATCCAAAAAAAAATCCTAAGTGGCCTCGACCCCATAAATTCCAGACTCCTATGTGGAAATTTTCTCCCAGTAAGTTTCCCACCAATGTTTGAAGGTGATATTTTTCCTGTCGAAAAAATTGTGAACATAGAAATAACCTTCTAGCAGATTTAACCATTTTTCTAGGGCATCTGCATCGATCTGACCTTCAAATACGGGAATATCAAAATTGACGTGTAACTTGAAAGGAGAGGTTCTTCCAAAGTGGCTTCTTGATGAAGACGTGACTGTTGTTATCGTCAGGTGTTGAAGGATGTGGGAAAAACTCTTCATCATTTCGTCCCTTTGTCGCGTGAGAGCTTGCTCAAACAACAAATTAATAGAATCTTCTTCTCCGTTATTTTTCTTTTCTTCCACCATGGAGGGTTTATTGGGTGTGTGAGAGTGATTTTCATCAAGAGAGACAAGCTCGAGAACCAACTTGATATACTTGGACCTCGTCGGGGACATGCACTGAAAAAAATGATCAAGAGCAACCTGCTTTGATACCACTGATCCAGATTATTTTCGGCACAAAATGAGAGCTGAGATATAATAAATAAATGTACAGAGATATACCAGATACCCAATAATATAACAAATATTTATCATTGCTATAACCATAAACACGGAGATACAATAATACACAATTTCTATTCATGAGCGAAATGTACAAAACTGTAGAAATACAGAGTGAAATACTCTCTAGAGTGATGACAACTTTTCTCCGAGAAGAGATGTGATGGATACACTCATTCAAAGGAAGTTTATTATTACAATGATGCTCCAAAGGATTTTCTAACGTAAATAAAATCCAAAACCCTAACCCCGGAAGATTAAAAGCCAACAATTTTGTGGACCCCATTTTGGGTAGTTTGGTGTATCAACTTCCCGTGGGTGTAACTTTGGCATACGATCTTCGTTTGGGGCGCATGATAACTCGTTGGAAAGGTATCAATGAGGAGATTCATTTTTGGGGATCAATAAAAACCTTTTAATATTATTGAGGTTACCTATCTAGAAAAAACTTCTTTTAGGTCGTCAAAATGACCCCGAAAGTTTAAGAACTGAAAAACTGCTAAAAATAGTAAATTGCCAGAAGATTGTTTTGAGCCAGTTGGAATAGGTGGGTGGCCACTGATATCCACCTGGATCATAATTGGAGAGATTTTCTTCCATGAGTCAGACTATAAGTACACCTCATGTCCACCTCTTATTTCCCATAAGGCATGCTCCTGAATGATTGGGCGATTTCGCCATGCTACATTCCAGATATTAGATCCTTGAATTTGATTGTTCATTCTTATGAGTTGAGATTCATCTATATTTGGAGCATGTTTTTGTTTCCATAACCTGGCCCATAATTCTTTGGGTTGTTTCAACCATCGCCACCAGATTTGGCGCCCATAACTTCATTGAGCAGGAAAGGATCTCTGAGCCCTAGACCCCCATTGAGTTTTCATTTACACAATTTCTCCCCACTGACCAATGCCCATTTTCTCTTAGATTTCATTCCATGCCAAAGGAATTTTATTTACAAATTTATTATAGTGTTAAGTACTGATTTGGGAGAAGCTAAGGCTAAAACATATAAGATGGTATTGTTTGTAGAACTGATTTAACTAGGACCAGACGACCATCCAAATTTAAAGTTCATAAGGTCCAGGAGTTTAGATTTATGGCCAAAGAGTTAATCAAACTAGACCAGGAAATGTTTCTAGCTGCAGAATCAGAGAGAGAGATACCAAGATATTTGGACGGAAGGGAACTCTGATGGATTCCTAACAAACATGAGATGTGATTTTGAATGGCTAAAGGGGTATTAAAGAAAAATATTTGGGATTTCTCTAGATTGATTGAAGTGCGTGAGGCTTCATTGAAGTCTGAGAGAATGAGTTTTAGTTTTTGCGCTTCTTGTGTGGTGGGTGTTCCCATTAGCATGGTATCATCCGTGAACTGGTTGTGTGAAGTTGCGGTTTGGAGACCATGTAGAGGAAGGCCTTGTAGGGAGCCATCTGTAATAGAGGCCTTGATATAACAACTAATCCCCTCAAGTATGATAACAAAGAGGAAGGGAGAGAGAGGATCTCCTTGACGGATTCCATGAGTAGGAATAAAGGTTTTTGAGGGGACTCCATTGAGAAGGATTGAAAGAAAGCAATATAGGTGAGATGAAAAATCCAATTTACCCATTCATTACAAAAGCCAAAAGCAGAATTAATAGATCGGATGTAGTTCCAGCTTAAGCGATCAAAGACTTTTGAGAGGTATAGTTTTATGAGGATACCTGGAGTTCTCAAAGTTTTGAGGGAGTGGATCACCTCATGTGCCAAGATGATGCTGTAGAGAATTTGATTCCCTTCAACATAGCCCGACTGCTCCTTTGATTTTATGAATGGTAAAATGGCCTTAAGTATAAGTGAAATGACTTTTGTGGTGATTTTATAAATGACATTGCATAAAGCAATGGGTCAAAATTGTTTGGGTTGGGTCACCCGTTCCTCCTTATGGATTTGGGCGAGGAAGGTAGCATTGAGAGTAGTTAGGACCTTACCTGAGGAGCGATATTCCTCCACACGCTACCAAACCTCCTCTTGAACCATTGGCCAATAGTGGTGAAAACAATCTGTAGTGAAACCTCTAGGGACAAGAGCTTTTCCTAATGGCATTTCCTTCATAGATTTATCCACCTCCTTGTTGATCAAAATTTGGTCATCTATATTTTTCCGCTCTCGAAATTCATAAAAAAATGGCATCAATTTGTTTTTTCTTTGAAATATCATAAGTCCATAATGTAGTCCTTAGTCTTAGATTCACCATGCTTTTTTGAAATCAAAAATCCAGGTTCATATGATCAAGATATCCAAGTTTAAATTTTAAGCAAAAAAAGGGCACACCTCTTTAATACTTAGTCTCATTTTCAAACTCTTTTCCTCTCCTCTCCTCTCTTATTTCATACTCAACATATTTCTCTCCATACTTGACCTCACTCTTCTCCCATATGATCCACTAGCCTCCACACTTAGACGTTTTTGGGACTCTTCTCTCATCTCCTCATTGGGTTCGCGTGTTGGTGGACTCATCTCCTTACTTTCCTCACCTTCCATCCCCGTGAACCCGCCATGCTCCTAACTCTACTGCCTACACTTTAACTTCTCCCTTACATCACCCTTATCCCTCCACCACCTAAAATTTAATCCCTCCCCCTCTCATCTCCTTACCCTTTCCGTACTTAAACGTTTTTTTAAAAGTAATATAGCTCGCAGGCGGGCAGACACTAGTCATCCCTCACTCCCTTACTCACCTCACTCCCCAACCCGCCAACCCGTCCCCGTAGCCTACAAACTACCCCCTCAACTTCTACTACCCACAATTTTCTCTTCACTTACCCTCTTGTACATCCTCCCATACTTAACTTATTTTTTCAAGTTTCATTACATTACATTCTGAACCAATAAGATCCTTCCATATGACAACACACAATTTGTGACACATTGCGGCATATTATTGGATACAATTGGCATCTAATGATATTATGAAACATGAGATATGACTCAAAAAAGACTTAGTAATGACTCAATGATGACTTAGTGTTGAATGGACATGAGGTGGATGATGACAGGGTTCCAAAATTATTGTTTTATTCAACAATTTTCCAAGGGCCAAATCCTCGCAGCTCCATAATTTCTTCTCTTCTTTGTTTCTTGCTAAATGTATGAACCACTTAGTGTCATATACCATGAATATTTGTAATATACCATGCATGTGGGATAACCTCTATGAAGAAAAAAATGAAATTTCATGAAGAAAGCACGAAATTAATCCAAGGGCCAAGATTTTCCCATCAATTTTGATCGACGATAGCTGAGTGTTGATCTTGATCTTGCAGAGGCCATAACTTGAGCTCCCAGTGTCGGAATCACGCAAAATTTATATCGTTGGAAAGCTAAGACGATGAAGATCACATCAGAAGTGGTTTCAAGGGATGAAAAAATCCACATCATTACCATAAAATTAAAACACAACCATCTCTTAAAGGAGGCAACAAATTAAAAATTATTTGAAATAAAATTTTATTTAAAAAAAAATTATTTAAATATTTTTGGGGCCCACTTTAAAGAACGAATATCAATGAATTCAATTCATTAATGAGATTCCAATGTTATTTTAATTAAAGTGATTTTCTAAAAAATAAAAAATGAATTTAAAGAGAAAAAGGAAAAACCCTAACTACTCAAGTAGTTAGAAGAGCATTTCTTTAAAAAGGGAAAAGAGAGACTTCATGAGGTTTATAATTCATTTTTGAGAGCGCATTCAAAGGAGAAGGAGAGAGACATACCAACCATCATTATGTAATCAAGTTTTTGATCAATAAGCAAAGATTTTCATTCTTCTCCATTCTTTTATTCTTCTCCATTCTTTTATTCTTCTCCATTGTTTTCTCAAAGCTTTGTGTTTGTATTCTTGAAACAATCACAGGGCTAAGTTCTCAAGTGTTTTTCTTGTAATCTGTTAAAATATTGTGTAACTACAAATAATAGTCTTATCCCCTTTTGTGGATAAAGTAAAAGATAAAATATATATTATTGATTATATCAATCCCCTTTTGTGGATTGATCATGTCAGGCATTGTAATTGACCAAATCACCTTTTGCGGATTGGTCAAACCCTAATTGTAATATGCAAATTAAGAAGTCGGCCCCCAGGAAAATTAAAGTGGTTCTAACCACCCAGAAAGACAAGTCAGCTCTGCCAGTGAAGAGACACTTCCTTTCAACGCTTTCCAGTTTGTATAAATAGAGGAAGCCAACCACTCATTTTTTCACACACCCAACTCACTCATCTAGTGCGCAAGTATTGAAGGAAGCTATAGTTGCCAGAAGAAGGAAGAGAGAGAGGGGCATTTCTTGGGAGAGGATATTATCTAGTGTTTGGTTTATTGTCTTGGATATTTTCTGGTCTAGCATCATGGTATTTTGTCTCTCGAAGAGAGAGAGTTATTCTGGAGATGTACTTGGTTATTGAATCTATATTAAAGAAGTTTTGTTGGGGTTTTTTTCCCTTGAGGGTTTCCCAGGATAAATGTTGTGTATCTTGTGATTGTGTTTCTCTCAGTGATCCTATCTATGCTATGGTTATATAGTAAATTGAAAAGTAACCTAATAATAGATGAAACTTTAACATGGTATCAGAGCTAAGCTGAAGAGAGCATCTTTCACAGGAAAAAGAAAAAACGTCACTGTTGCCATACAAGAAAATTAGGGCTTTTTATTGAAGAGGAATTTCAGCTCAAAGATCATCTAGAAAAGTGCGCCCTAGCCTAAGGAACTCATTGACACCTTCAATACACCTTTTCAGTGGATAGAACTCAAGGATAATGAAACCCTAGTTTTCACTGGTACCAGAAAACCGGAAACCAAAAGTACCAGAAGTACCAGAAGTGCCAGAAGTGCCAGAAGTACTAGAAAACTAGAAGCACCAGTCCAGAAATCCGCTGGTCCAGTTTCAAGGGTCAGAAATTGAAATTTTTAGAAACTGGCTATACCAATATACTCGCCTCAGTCCAGGGCATATTTTGGTGAGTTTAGTTTTCAGATCCAAGAAATTTTATTTTTTTATTATTTCTATAGCCCGGAGGGCTAGGGTTTCTATTGCAAGAAATAATGACTATCGGTACGAGGGTATAAGACAGGATGGAAGGATCTGGAAACTTCATATCTTGGAAGCATAGGTTGCAGATGATTCTAGACAAGAACATGTCACAGTGAGTGTACTAGAACCAGAGAAAGAAGAGAAAAAGACCAAGCATAAGGAAAAGGGAAAATAAAGTATCAAGCAGATGTGGCAGAGGAAGAGGAATTTGCTCCCTCAAAGAAAGATTTAGTAGAAATTGAGGATTATGTACTTTAAGTTGAAGATATTTGATTTGAAGAAAGATAGCAAATGGTGGAGTCTGTGGAGCCTCCCCACACAAAAACAAAGATAAGTATTCATGTTTACTTTTAGTATCTTGTTTACTTTAATACTTTATCATTACAAGTTAGATTTTTGTGAGAATGTTAATTAACCTCGTCTTATTTCGGTGTCTATGCAGACTTATGAAGGAAGTATCAAAGAAGAGGATAAAGAAAGAGATAAAATATTTATTTCAGGTATGATCACTCATGAGAGTGACAAAGGTATGTGTTTAGCTATGATAGTAAGGGAAAATTTGGTAATTTCATA
>ML867376.1:0-10161 GCA_009831015.1 Picea engelmannii
TGAACCAGGAAACGACCTTACTTGTGTCTTTATTTTCTGTTTTAAGTTTTAAAGTTGTTTTACCAATATCTGACCTGAATGTCTGAAGTAACAAACTTATTAAAAACCCTTTTATAAAAAATATAAAAATCAATCACCCATGAAAGTTCCCAACGGAGGACAACCAAACATAGAACCTGGTCTACAAGATCAAACCAGCATTGCATTGAACCTATTTAACACTATCTTACAAACTGCAACAAATAGAACCGAGTTAGAACGATCGTGGGCAGCGATAGAACGCGACATAACTATCCAGGAACAAAGGGAAGAAAGACAGAGACAGTTGAGAAACTGAATATGATATAGTTTTCTTTGTTTCTTTGTTTTAAAAAGTATTATCATATTTGGATGCCTAGATGGTGTGTTTTATAGCCTTAAAACACAAACTCTGGAACAACACAAACCATGACCTCTGCCTCAGCAAGGGCCTCTGCGCTAACCTCCCGGTCTTAAGGATTGTTCAAAGTTCACCCTCGAGCTGGAGTGGCTCTGTCGATTCTCCCCTGGAATATTTATTTAAATTTGACCCACAGGTCTTTTTCGGCACCTTTCAGCCTTTAGGCCTGATCCCTTCTCTGTTCAAAATAGAAAGTCACGATCGGGTTTCGGGGTTTTCCAATCCTCGATGTTGCAAACACTTGCTTCCTCAAATTCCTGATTTCCGATATCACGATGTGCTCCCTTTGGTGCTTTAGCCCCTCCTAGCTATGCCCCAGTCCACGCAACCTGCTCTCATATGACCGCAGTCATACCTCTTATCGAGATTCGGGGTTTCGAATGTCGAAATGTATTAAACCTCTTGTCCCCGGAATCCCCGATTTCCCGATTCTCGGTTTTCCAATTAAGGACTTTTCCTTTCAGGAAATTTCCCGAAAGCTTCGATCTTGGCCACGCGTACTTAAGGATGGATGGTCCTCGCCACTTCAGGGTTTTCACCGTGAAAATTCCCGATGCCTCGTTATGATGAGATGATGTCAACTGGGTCCCACACAGAGCTCTCCCTTCTTCTTCTTTTCCTTTCGGAAAATCAGATTTCGTGATTCCAAAATGCAAGTCCTCCTTGTCTCCAGGACTCATGAAATGTCAATCCTCGACTTTCTTCGGATCTCTGACACGTGTCCCATGTGGATGGATGGCTCTAATCATTCACAGGATTTCCAACATGGATTTTCCCGATCTCTCGCTCGCAAAACTTCCAATTTTCCAAGTCCCGAAACTCCGATGGAGTCTTCCCTTTAGGGACTTTTTCTGAGGTCTTAGATCTTTGCCATGTGTCCCCTCAAGATGGACGGATCAGATTGACTCCAGGATTTTCACTATGAAAATTCTCGATCACTCGTCCTCGTGACTCCAGATTTCGTGAATGCCGAAATCCCGATGGCCATGCCTCGATTTGGGACTTTCCTCCTCCCACTCACGAAGCTTAAACTCCATGCAACTCCTGGTCAATCCAACGACTGACGGGAATCTATGCGAAGATCCTACGGTTCACAATCCCCTGAGCTTGAACTCCGGACGCAACCGTAACCTCCTCGCTTCTCTGGCAGATCTGACGGCTGGCGGGATTTCACTAATCCTCCCTGCAGATTTTTGACCGTTGATCTCTTCCCTTTGATGATTTTTCCGAATGATCTGAGTGTTCCTTCACAAACTTATCCACCACGACACAAACTTACGATGCTTTTCTTGATACTTCCATTCGCAACTTCCCTGCACTGTCCTTAAATGGATTAAAAGGCCTTATCCCTCCTGAGCTTCCTCCCAATTCTGAGATTTAAAGAAGATCCTTGCACACACTCCTTGTGGCAACCTCCAAACACCTGAGGTGTTAAACGCTTTCGACCTTGCGCATGATTTGCAGCAACGGTCTCTCAATAGATTTGCTCAGATATTCCCTCTGAGACTCTCCTCGGCCTGCGCACACCTTGCACGGCTCCTGCACTTCTGAATGAATGAGGACAAAGCTAAACTACCTGAGCTCTTCGTCAATGCACTCCTTGCGGACTATTCGACTGCACTCCTTGCAGGAACTCTTTCTCAGATAGAGAAACAATTGAAACTCATTCCTATTCTCCTCCAGACTTCAACTCAAACATGAAATCATATACAAAGCATATAAAGTAAATGTATAACAGGAAGCAAACATTCATGAGCATACCATTCAACATCAATACACAGAGAACAAACACAAACCATGAATTTGAATCAACCTCTTTCTATTAATCCAAATATCTATACATGGGTGTTCTTACACAGCTCCATGCATGCTCTTGCTCTTCCTTCTCCCTGATAATGATACAATACACAATGAGGGTGTCTATATCCCGTTTCCCTCTTGTGCTCTAAAACTGTCTAATCTAGAATTAAATTCTATCTACCTGCATTAACTACTATAAATGCCTTCTACCTACTAAGGACAAGAGAAAATTGCTCAAGGTCCAATTACATTAAACAAGTGCACCTCTTCTTAATGACTTCATTTAAGATTGCACAACAATTTCAAGGAGATTTCAAAATTTGTTCTGGCATTTGTCCAACTGTCGTTTGCCCCACGCTGGCTCGCTTAATGTGTTGGCGATGCTTCTGCATCATACTCCCTCGCTTGAAAACTTTCATGGGCTCTTGTCCATGAGCTCACGCACAGTCTGTCCATGCTTCTGAATCTCTGTTTCTCTTTCCCAGCTGGCATCTTCAACTGGATGGTCTTTTTATTTGACCAGATATTCAAAGTATTCCTTCCGTCTGGTCTTCTTGCTTACTCTCTTATCCAGTATGCTTTCTATTTGTGGCTTCTCTGCGATTGGAATCTACTTTTGCCTCTGAACCTTTGACTGTTCATCACTTTCTCCTGCTCGCTCAGCTTGGTATGGGTACAAATCTGAGACATTGAATATCGGAGAAATTTTGTTCCCATCGGGTAATTCAATCTCATAAGCATTTTCCCAAAATCTCTTCAAGACCCTACATGGCCTGATTTTCTTCATATTCAGCTTATTATATGTTCCTCTCGAGAACCTTTCTTTCCTCAAATGTGCCAAAGCTAGATCACCAACCTCAAACTGAAGTTGTCTTCTATGCTAATCGGCTCTACACTTATATTCTTGGCTTGAATTATGTAATCGCTCCTTCACATGACTGTGAAGTTCTTTCATCGCTTCTGCGAAATCTTCTGCACTAGCACTCCTAGTCGTAGTCTATTCTGAATCCCTTAATTCAGAAATTCCTCTCGACTGCATGCCATAGACAATATGGAATGGACTCTGCCCTGTGCACCTATTAACTGAGTCATTATAAGCAAACTTTGTCTGTGGTAATATGTTGTCCCACTGGTTGTGGTGTTCTGTCACCAAGCTTCTCAGCAAGTTTCCCAGACTTATGTTTACCACTTCTGTCTATCCATCCATCTGAGGATGATAAGCTAAACTAAAAAAAAAGTTAGTTCCCAAGTTCTTCCATAATGTCCTCCAAAAATGCCCTATGAACTTCATATCTTTATCCGAAACTATGCTCCTTGGCAAACCGTGAAGTCGAATGACCTCTTTAAAAAACAGGTTCGCAATGTGAGTCGCATCACTGGTTTTCTAACATGGAATGAAGTGTGCCATTTTGGAAAATCTGTCCACCACCACAAAGATTGAATCACAACCGCTTTGTGTTCTAGGCAACCCCAATATAAAATCCATGCTAACTGCATCCCACGACCTTTCTAGTATGGGAAACGGTTGATAAAACCCTGCATTCTATTTTCTTCCCTTCAAATGCTGGCAAATTCTACATATGTCCACAAATATCTTGACATCCGCTCGCATTCTCGGCCAAAAATATGACTCGTTCAACTTTGCGAACGTCTTGTCATGACTGAAATGCCCTGCCAATCCTCCACTGTGTTTCTCCTTAAGCAGATTCTCCCTCATGGAGCATTTCGGAATACAAAGCTGATTACCTCTAAACAATAATCCTTCTTGGATCATGTACTCCATCCATTGGCTCCGATATCCGAGAACTGGATTCTCAGCTGCTTCATACGCTTCCTTGAAATCCTGATCATCTGCATACATGTCCCTGAGATCATCAAAACCCAACGTTTTGACTCGGAACTCCTGCAACAACAAACATTTCCTTCTCAAAGCATCAAAAAAATTTTTAGCAGTACCTAAAATATGTTTAATTAAAAAATTGAAATTTTGCATGTATTCCACCCATTTTACATGTCTCTGATTCAACGTTTCCTATTGAGTCACAAACTGCAGTGCATGATTGTCACTGTATAGGACAAACTCTTTGGGAATTAAGTAATGCCTCCATTTCTTTAATGCMTGTACAATAGMATAAAACTCCTTATCATAAGTGGAGTATTTCACTTTCACTTCATTCAGCTTCTYGCTGAAGTATGTTATTGGCCTGTCTTCTTGACTCAAGACTGCCCCAAYTGTAAATCCACTGGMATCGCATTTCACCTTAAATGTCTTTTGGAAATCCGACAACACCAAGATTGGTTGTTCCGTAATCTTCCTCTTCAATAGATTAAAACTCTTCTTAGCCTCTTATRTCCAGTGAAAATATTTGTTTCTTTTCTTCACTGTGTCCATCATTGGTGCACTAATTCCACTGAAATTCCTGATGAACTTTCGGTAGAAACTAGCTAATCCRTGAAAACTTCTCACCTCAAATATATTCTTCGGTGATGGCCAATTCTTGATTACTTCCAMCTTATCTAGATCCATCCTCAACTCATTTGCCAAAATAAAAAATCCCAAGTAAATGAGCTCTGTCTTCATGAATGAGAATTTCTTCATGTTTATTAAYAGCTTCTCCTACTGTAACTTCTGCATCACTGTAGCCAAATGCTTTAGATGCTCTRCCACTGTCTTACTGTAAATCAGTATGTCATSCAAATACACAATGACAAACTTCTCGATGAACTCCTTCAGGACTTCATTCATCAACCTCATGAAAGTACTTGGCGCATTTGTTAAKCCAAATGGCATAACAAGCCATTCATACAACCCTTTGTTTGTTTTGAATGTTGACTTCCATTTGTTAGCACTTGGTAAATTTCCTMGAGGTTGAAACAGAAGAAATTCACAAAGGTAACTTTATCCAACCACTTTTAAAGCTGGGATCTAGCCCTTCCATCTTYAGAGAGGGATCTCTCTATATGATTTAGCTTTGTTTCTAACTTTAGATGTTAGGMTAGGTAAATAAATAGGTAGGTTTTKTTGTCAAAGTGTTTTTTGAATTGGTTGAGATAGTATACACATCCATTGGGCTATGGGGTCTGTTTTTAAATAAATATGAAATACAACYAGAAACGTGAAGGAAAACTTCCACAGGGCGAGATAATATACTCACTGRATCTTTTAGTAGCTTAAATGATGGACAGAAGAAAAGATGAGAAAGATAAATTCAACTAAGAAGCATTTAAGAATTTCTTAATTGAAAACACCAGAAGATAAACACTAAAATCTTACGAGTCAGAAACATGGTATCCAAGATAAATCCTGCAACATTCGTTACTCTTAAAGATTAGTTTCAGAAAACAATATGAACACAAAGCAAGAATAACATTTAACTTAGATAATAAACATCACCAGTGAATACACGCAAGAATCCTGTAAAAGTGTCTCCTCTTTATTAATGGCAGATCTCTTCAAAAATAATACAGTCTGATAGCGTCAGGGTGTAAAGATCAACAACCCACAATACTTCGAAAGGTGAAGTATTTATAACTCAAATTACAAACGTTCCTATCATAAATGATCAAGACGTGCTAATTCTATTTTTAGTCTAACAAACTGCTTGATGACTTGGTGCAACCGCACGCGGATTTTCTGGGTAGACCATTGATGAAGCCTTTGCGCGACCTCATCTGACTAGACAAGTGACTGGACATGGACAACTCGTCGGCTAATCGAGTAGATCGCAGAGTTCCTCCCATCTGAGATGACTAGGCACAGTGACTTTGAGCAGTCTTCGATACACTTCATTCATGTCTGTATACTTAGCGAATGTGGGCTTAGTGAGGAATATGTATCGAATCTCGTGTTGGATATTGATGTCCAACTGAAGGGCATCCAAGAATGCTTTGCCGGTGATGCTCCCTTGTATGCCTGCAAACTTTGAACTGTCTTTGGACACTTCAACCAATCTTTTCTTGTAATCCGGAAGTGTCATCAGTTTATCATTAATAACCTTCAGACCAGGGAGACCTTTCTTTTGGAGAGCTTCGATCTTGCTGAAGAATTTCTATACCCCTAGGTCCATGGTCTGAACCTTCTCTTCTAGTTGAAGCATTAATCCTCTCTTGGTCAAAACTCTTTTGACCTCAATGATGGTCTATGTTCTATCCTCTATCTTCAACTCTTCTAGCTCTTCTCTGGTCTTAGAATTGAGGAATTTGATGATATCATTTGCCTGAGTTGGTCTATCTCTCAATTCTACTCTGATCTTCTCAATGGCTTGTTTGCTCCTCTAGAGCAACTCATTCTGTTCAAACATAATTTGGATCATGGGCCATATCTCATTTATGGACTTTGTGATGTCTGTCCATACATTTTCTTTGACCTCAGCCAAATTCTTTCCTACCAATGTTTTCTTTTGGAGCTGCTGTAGTTCCTTCCTGAGCTGCTCAGTTATCTGCTTTTCTTTGGAGAGACTAATCTGGAAATAAGTTTTGAGTTCCTGGAGGTTCTCAACTTCCTTCTTAAGCCTGCTGATTTCTGTCTCTTGCACGTTCATCGTCTCCATGGATTTGGCGAGGTCGGCTGTCCCTTCTTGTGGTGTCACTGGTGTTGCGGATGGAATTGTTGTTACTGTTGTTGTGCTTGCTCCTGAAATAGGAATGGCACTCAATGGAATGACTTCCATTGGCTTCATTTGTTCCTTCTCTTTTAATAATCTCTCCATCTCTGCTTCCATTTCTTTGAGCTGTGCATTCTGCTCCATGAGAAGTTTTAGCATTTCATCCTTCTCGCCTTCTTTCGCTGCTATCTCCTTCGCCTGTGAGTCTTCTATAGGCGGGAGCTTCAGCTGTTTCCTCAAGGATGCGATGTCCACATTCTTTTTCTTTATCATCTCCTCTGCAGCTTTGACGTTCAAAGGATCATAGCGGATCTTGAGGACCAGCTCCTCCAAAGTTTTGATTATGTTGTCCTTCGTGAAGGAAGATATCTTCTCCAGCTTGAGCTGCATTTGAGCATTGTTGAGCGACACCTGCAATTTGGCTGCAGAGCCATAAGCATGTGCCAATATATGGAAAACCATATCCCCTGTCTATTTATGCAAATCCATCTGATCTGTTGGGTGCACGTCCTTCATCTGGAACTCGAAGGTGGCCCTCTTGTAGTCTGTGATTACCTTCGGATCTGGTACCTGTGCCTGGAGGAAGGCCATGTGCATCCTGCCCTTTTCTGTGTCAAATGAAGACAACAGCCTATGCTGCGTAGTCGACGTCTACTTCCGAAATTGAGCATAAGTACTGCTGGTAAGGGTCTGATTATTTTTCTTAATCAGCTTGTACTTCTCGAAAATGCTCAACTTGGGCCCAATCTTGCCCGACTGAGTGTCCAGTGGGGAGTCTGAGGATTTATTTGGCACTACTGGGGTGATGTCCTTATATAAGCTCGAGCCGAAAGGTGGAATGACAGACTTGACCACTGTAGTAGGCGGGGCTTCTTTCTCCCCTATAGGGTCAGGAACTGTGGTTGTCTTGGGCCTCTTAGTGTGCAACTGGAACTCTTCTGACGACACCTCCGTGACAGGCGGAGATGACTCTTGTCGGGGCCTTTTTTCCTTAGGGACTTGAGGTGTGGTCATTGGTGGCACAGTCGTCGGGGGAACCTACTATTCCACTTCGACCAAGGTCTCAGTGTTGTTGGGAAATAATACCCTACGGACTAGCAAACTAGGGTCTGATTTGCATGCAGATTTTGACCTTAAAGAAATGACCTTTTAACCTACCACTCCAAAACTTAAACCCCTCTTTCAAGACACATGCATGGAAAGGAACTACTAACCTTTTTACTTATGTTTGGTGTAGATCCTCCGTTGTGATTTTCCCTCTTCCTTGCACTGCTCCTTCCAAAGTTAACCTGCAATCAAGACAAAACACTATGCATGCATGCTATTTCTCTACTTGAGGGTTAGAAATTAAGCATAAATTACACAAATCATAGATAAATCATGCATTTGGGACGGGAAAAGTATTCTTTTTATTATTTTCAAAATGAATCAACTTACAATCAAAGTCGAGACCGACCACCACTCCTTGATCCTGATCCTGGGCTCCTCCTCTTCTTTGTCCTCCAACTGCTTTGCGTTAATTCTCCTTATTCTTGAGGAAAGGCTAAAGGGTTGGGACAAATGGACTTGGAAATTGGGCAGAGTTTCTTCGCTATATTTTTCCTCTTTCCAAATAGTACCCCTACCCCTTCTTTTATAGGCTAGAAGGAGCTAGGGTTTTGAACGAACTCTCGGCCATGCATGGTTGGGAGTTTCAGTTAACTGACCCATATCTTTTTGTCTCATCGGAAACTTTCCTGTTTTTTTGCTTTGTTAGGTAAACACGGGTTGTAGTAGGCCTACCAGAATTCACCCGCATGCAGTAGTGGGTTAGGGCGCGTGTACCTTTACCCACAAGGATTTTTAAAGAGGTTTCTCAATAGATGTTTTGGCAATGAAGGGCAATGAGTTGGCCTGATGCCAAGTAAGCATGTATGGTGCAATTTAGGGTTATAACAGATGCCCCCTAATGTGTGAGGTCAGAAGAGCATCTGATGGCCGAAATACATTACCAATTCTTTACCAATTCTTTACCAATCTGTACTAATATGTTGAATGAGTGAGCCCAAGAATCAGGAATCAGGAGGTGTCGTCTGCAAAATAAAAAATACCTCACTGAGGCGGGCATAACCATGCTCGGGATAAAATAGAACCATGGCTACCAATCAAATACACTGTATATCCATGTCAAATAACTATGAAGAGTAGCCGCGAATAATACACAGCGGAGCTACATCTTGAAATCAGAAAGATATACATATAAAGTATCCATCTCCCAGAAGCTGATTCGGCCTGATGAATGTACTTCAAAGCTCAAGCAACAACTTCAAAATCTTCTAAACTCGGGCAAGAGTGTAACATGAGTGTATGACTGCACTACCGAGAGGTATTCGATGACTCGTCGGTTATGGACTTGATAATATTGATGATCGGATTGAAGGCTTCAATGATTTCGAACAAAGACTTGATTGGACGTTCAGGATGGCCGGGTATGCGGACAAGAGACATATTGCAGAGGGGCCGACTCAGGCTCAGTGACAAACTTCCCTTGGATAATAGCATGACAATTGATAAGACTCAGGCATCATATCTGTTAATCATAAGTCTATGAAGCAGGAGGCAACACAAACTCTCCATATGTTTGGAAGAGTAACCAAACGGTGGAGGACACAACTCTATATAGCAAGCAAAGCTTCCTAAGGTCGTACTATATCCCATAGTCTGATGAATCAAATGACAGATGTGCTTTATCCAAGGGCGACTCATTATGCTGCCAATAAAGAAAATACTTTTCCCATCCTCTTTTTGGGGTATATTTGATTTTTTTGTTCTTTTTGATAATTTGTGAAAAAGAATAAAGGAATATTACGTTACAATGGAGGAACGAGCACAACAAACATACATGCTGAAGGCACAAGGACAAGACTGATGTTCTAGGAAAATGATAATCAGGAAAAATCCTCCAGTGGCCAAAGGTGTTAAGACGCAGAAGCAAATTGTTACAAGACTGATAGGTAAGGTATGAAAATGCGATAGATAGAACACACAATGGTAACGTCCTTCAATGTAAGTTTAACGAGCCTAGAGAAGGTAAGTTCAGTGTTTTTTCATATTTAGAGAGTATGAAAAATCATAAAAGGAAACTCCATTGGGGTACCTTTTTTGACAATAGTCTTAGTCGGTTCGAAAAAGGGATAAACTATCACCGACTAGACGTCAATTCAAAACCATTTTAATGGGTGTGAAAAGGACAAGATCACTCGACTATTTTTTCACTTTTAAGGAATCTGAAAAAAACTTAACTATGGACTCTGTCAGGAATGTTCTTATGGACCATTT
>ML867378.1:7989-18449 GCA_009831015.1 Picea engelmannii
TAGGAGTAAGCCTAGACGGAAGAAGTACCTGCCAAGGTGACAGTGTGGGCAGGGACTTAGACATTGTGTCTCCGAGGGCACACTAAGTGAGCCGGACTTAGCTCACGTTTGCAAGTGTGCATTAGGGCGACAACACCTCCATTCGAACTATTATTGCTTTAACTTCCGTTCTTGGTTGGAAGCTACATCAGATGGATGTAAAAACAATATTCTTGAATGGAAAGATTGAATAGGAGGTCTTTGTGGAACAACCAAATGGTTTTGTAATGCATAACAAAGGCACTCATGTATGCAAGCTAAGGAAGGCCTTGTATGATCTTAAGCAGGCTCCCAGAGTTTGGTATGACAGGATTGATGGCTTTCTTAAAAGCCCGGGCTTTCAGAAAAGTGATGCTGATGCAAATCTGTACTTCAAGGTAAGAGGTAACCAACCTGTTATACTAATCTTGTATGTTGATGATCTCTTTCTAACAGGAGATGAAGGGATAATAGCTTGGTGTAAGAGGGAGCTAACCTTAGAATTCGAGATGAAAGACTTAGGCTTGATGCATTACTTCCTAGGATTGGAAGTGTGGCAAAGACAGGGTGAGAATCGAGATATTTCTGGCACAAGGAAAATACATAGTGGATGTACTAGAGGTTTGGTATGATGGATTGCAAATCCACGTCTACTCCGATGGTTACCAACCTGAGGAAGCTGCATGATTTTGATACAGGTTCAGACTTGGTGGATCCCATAATGTATAGGCAGCTGATTGGATCATTGATGTACATGATCCACACCATGCCAGATATATGCCATGTAGTGATTGCAATGAGTCAATTCATGACTGAACCGAGACCGAGACACTAGGTGGCAACAAAGCACATCTTGAGATATCTTAGAGGGACCATTACTTATGGTCTGAGATATAAATCCAGTGGTGGTTTATTTTTGCATGGGTATGCAGATGCTGACTGGGCAGGAGGCCCAGTGGATCGGAAGATTACTTCCGGATATTGCTTCAATTTAGGATCCACTATGATCTCTTGGTCAAGCCGGAAATAGGGATCCATTGCACAGAGTACAGCATAGGCTGAGTACATTGCAGCAAGTGATGCTAGCAAGGAAGCAATATGGCTCAGAAAATTGGTTTCTGGGTTGTTTGGTGACAAGCTCGAGACGACGGTGGTTCACTATGATAATCAAAGTTGCATAAAATTGACAGAGAACCCGGTATTTCACGAGGTCAAAACATATTGACATGAGGTACCACTACATCTGAGACTTTGTCCAGAGAAAAACTGTAAAGTTACAGTACATAGCCACGAGCAAGTAGGTAGCTGATATCCTGACCAAGCCTCTGACCTCGAGATAGTTTGTGCAACTTAGAGGCAAGCTTGGTGTGGTTGAGAATGACTCCCTCGCTGAGAGCGAGTGTTAAATTTGGCAACATCGACAATCATTCTCCAATGAGAGTCCATATGGGCCACCTTGAGGCTAGCCAGGGAGATTTGGAGACTCAACCAGTCTTGTGAGGTATTGACAAAAGCCAAGGGGAACGTACAACCTTTGTGAGTCAAACCAAAATTCAGGATGAACGAGATGCTATGTAAGTCTAATGCAAAAGTCAGGGGGAAGGTACAACCTCTGTGAGCATAGACAGTCTAGTGCAAAAGTCAGGGGGAACGTACAACCTCTATGAGCATAGACAGACTAGTGCAAAAGTTAGGGGGAACGTACAACCTCTGTGAGCCTAGTCAAGCCTTGTGAGCCATGAGCAAAAGTCAAGGCATAGAGCAAAAGTTAGGTTGAATATAAAATTCCTATGAGCTAGAAACAAACGATATTCCTAATATTGCAAATGATATAAATTTATTGATCTAGTGCGTTGGCACTTGTAACATTATCCACCATGAAGAGAAACTTGAATTGCCTTGTAAAGAGTCGAGTTGTAGAAGTCAAAGTTGCATGTCTAAGTCAAAGACATTGTTGTCAAGTTGTCACATGGTGCATGTTGCATGCATGTCTAGTTGCATGTTGCATGCATGACATGTGCATGCTAGGTTAGTACACATGCATGCTAAGTCAAGGGTGAGTTGTAACTGAAGTCTCAAGTCTAGTTCTATTTTCGAACTAAAGTGTGAAGCTGAGTTATGTTAAAGCATGCAAACAAGTTCCTAATTCGAGCCATCTACTTCAACTCTTCACTCCTTTATAAGCAGAGGTCGACCCCTCTCTTCCACACAATGGTTATGCAGGGTAAGGATGAATGTAGAGACAACATATAGAGGCACATATCAACATACATAGGCATCATGTAAGGGTGCATAACAGTGCTGTCATAACAACAT
Organism: Picea engelmannii; assembly: GCA_009831015.1. Lineage (NCBI taxonomy): Eukaryota > Viridiplantae > Streptophyta > Pinopsida > Pinales > Pinaceae > Picea > Picea engelmannii. The sequence continues at coordinate 10,324 of ML867378.1, forward strand.
ATAGAGGCAACATATAAGGGCACATAACAGTGCTGTCATAACAACATATAGAGGCAACATAAGAGGTGCATAACAGTGCTATCATAACTACATATAGAGGAAGCATAAAATGCACATAACAATTGATTCGGATTTTATGAGCAGAACGAAATGACTGCAGATTATCAACAGGTACTTAACACAAAATAACAGAGATACAGTAAAACTGGTTTTCTATTCAATAAGGAAATAAGCTGAAACTGTAAAATGCAGTGGAAGCAAGCTTTCTGGAATGGTGGCAGCTTATCTCTGAGAAGAGATGTGACGGTTGTGCTCATTCGCAAGAAGATCATTGCAATGAGGCTTTGAAGGCCTTTTTACAATAAACAGGAATGCCAAAAACCCTAGACATCCAAAAACCTAACCCTAGGAGATGAAGCGCCAAAAGTCATGTGGGCCCCGTCTGGGTAAGTTAATACATCAACTTCCTGGGGTCGTAACTTTTGCATACGATCTCTGTTTTAGGCGTATGATAGCCCGTTGGAAAGGTATCGTCGAGTAGATTCATTTTGGGGTCTCAATCATGCCTTCGACTATCATTGAGAAGCTCGATCTCGAAAAACCTTCTTTTAGGCCCTCAAAATGGCCCCAGAAGTTAAAACTGCTAAAAATAGTAAATTGCCAAAATTGCCAGAAAATGGTTTTGAGCCAGTTGGAAAAGGTGGGTGGCCATTGATATCCAACTGGATTAATCCTCCCTCCTTAGGAAGCAATGGTCTCCATTGCGTTGAGTTCCCCCATCATATCAGGAAATTTCTGTTGAATTTGGCCTCGGGTGAGCCACTTGCCTTGGTGCAGGAGCTGCCTTGCTTTGACGACTTGATAGAGTTGGATTCTTTGCTGTCAAGTGCCCTTGATCTGTGTGTCCACAATCTGATCGCTGGATGCCTGTTGTATGCAGTCGGGGTTGAGCTCTGTTGGTGTCAGTTGTTCTGCTACGTCTGAGGTGTCCAATAATGGTGGGAAATAAGGGCGAAGGAGATCCACGTTGAACACTGGGTGCAGGCCAAGGAAAGGAGGAATGTTGAGCTCAAAAGCATTATCCCCCACGGCCTTGGTGATGGTGTATGGCCTATAACGGAGTCGTCGAAGCTTCCGATGGGGTCCTGTAAGGCGTTCTTTCTGCAAGTGCAACCAAACTTTGTCGCCCACCTGAAACTTATGTGGCACCCGATGTTGATCATGGCGTTGCTTGTACTTGTCATTGGACTTCTGTAGGATATCCTGAACTTGTTGGCGGATGTGCTGGATCCGCTCAATAAATCGGGTGGCTTTGTCAGTTTCAGTTGGAGCAAGAGATGAGTCGGTCGAGGTGACCGCAAGGGGAAGTGCACCATCTATGGGACCCAATGGTTGGAATCCCAACCCCACCTGAAAGGCACTGTGGCCGGTTGAGCTATGCAGGGCTCGGTTGTAGCTATGTTGGACATAGGGAAGGCTCTCATCCCATGTGCGAGGGTGCTTTGAATTATACATGCGAAGGATATGCACAATCATTCGATTTACAACCTCAGTTTGGCCATCTTTCTAGGGGTGGAAGGCTGTGGATTTGGGGAGCTTGGTGTCCAGCAGTGACTAGAGGCTCGACTAGAATGTGCTGAGAAATCGATTGTCCTGATTTGAGACAATGGTTTGTGGGATTCCAAAATGTACCTAGACTCGTTCAAAGAAGAACTTGGCAGTGGCCTCGGCTGTGATGTTCTTCTTGCAGACAACCAGAATTGCCATCTTAGAAAAGCGATCAACAACCACAAAAACACAGTCATTTCCCCGCTTGGTGGACGAGAGGCTCGACATGTAGTCCATTGAGATGGATTCCCATGGCTTGTCAGGAGTAGGAAGAGGGGTGTACAGGCCCTGTTTCTTAGTGGTCGGTTTGGCAATAGCGCAGGCAGTGCAGGGCCTAATATACTTGCTGACCTCCTGTCGAAGTTTCGGCTAGTAGAAATGTTTTTGTAGCATTGCCATTGTCTTTTCGACGCCGAAGTGTCTTGCCACTCGATTGTAGTGGGCTTCCCAGATCAGCTTCGCTCGCTCGCTTGATGGAACACATATATGGCCCAGAAGACACAACAACCCATCCTGAAGATGGAAATTATTGACAATTGCGTTTGCACCCAACATTTGGTAGGTGGTGGGGAAGTCCGGGTCTCTCTCATAGAGTTGGGGCCATCTAGAGGTCTCATGGCCGTAGGAGTCTAGCACCGTGGTGAGTGCCGCGACTGGCGGTCTGCTGAGGCAATTAGCGACACGATTGGTGCTTCCTATTTTATACTTGATGTTGAGGTGGAATTGCTGCAAGTTTGTGGACCACTTTTGATGGCGATCATTCTGCAATTTTCCTTGTGTCTGCATGAACTGTAGTGGCTTATGATCAGTGTGAATGACTGTCTCATTCCCAAGAATGTAATGTCTCCGCTGGCGGCAGGCTTGCACAATGGAGTACATTTCTTTGTCGTAAGTAGGGTACTTACTGACAACATCTGATAGTGTCTCACTATGATAGGCCACGGGGTGGTCGTGCTGAGTGAGAACGACGCCCACCGCATAGTCTGAAGCATCTGTCTCGATCTCAAAGGGCTGCTGCAGGTCTGGTAGTGAAAGTACTAGGGTTGAGCACAAGCGCTGCTTCAAATCGTCGAACGTTGTTGTTGGGACCGGCCCCACGCAAATTTTGCCTTACCTCCACCCTTGGTTATTTGGCCGAGGGCCCATGCAATATGGGAGAATCCCAACACGAACCTGCGGTAGAAATTGGCAAGGCCCAAGAAGCTCTGAAGCTCAGTGAGTGTGGTTGGGGTTGGCCAGTCACGGATGACTTGGATCTTGGCTTGATCCACATTTATGCCATGTTGATCAATTATGTAGCCCAGGTAATGGACCCTGTCCATGCTGAAGGAGCATTTTTCCAAGTTGGCTTATAGCTTGTGTTGCCGCAAGGTGTGCAGAACCTGCTGAATATCCTGCAAGTGTTCGGCCCAAGTCTTGCTGTAAATGAGAATGTCATCTAGATACACCACTACAAAAGTATTGGTGAATGGTCACAAGATATCGTCCATCATCCTCATGAAAGTGGCTGGAGCATTTGTCAAACCAAAGGGCATGACCAACCATTCAAAAAGGCCTTCCTTTGACTTGAAGGCGATTTTCCATACATCTGTTTGTTCTATCGGGACCTGGTGGTAGCCAGACTTTAGATCAATCTTATTGAAATTTGCCCCCCGTGAGTTGATCAAGGAGGTCGTCGATTCGGGGAATCGAGTACTGGTTTCTGACTATGATTTTATTCAGAGCCTGGTAATCAATGCAGAGTCACCAGGTTCCATCTTTCTTCTGTACCAACACGATTGGGCTCCCAGAAGGTGATGAGCTGGGACGGATGTGCCCCTTGTGGAGCAGTTCTTGGATATGTCGCTTGATCTCCTCATTCTCTAACAGAGAGCAGCGATAGACTGGCCCATTGGGCAGTGGTGCGTCGGGGGTCAGATTGATGGGGTGCTTGACCTGGCAGTGTAGAGGTACCCCGGTAGGTGAGGAGAAGATATCTGAGTATTCTTCCACGACCTTATCTACTTGCTTCTGCTGTGTGGAGAGGTCGGTCACAGAGACCCTGGATGTGGCTGTGATCTTTCGCTTATTCTGAGAGCAAATCACGAAAAAGACAAACTTCCCTGTTTGAGAGATGACCTTCCTGCATTGCTTGGCAAAGATCAAGGAAATAACACTAGGTGAGATTGCCTTGGTTAACCTATACAATTTCCTGTTCAAAGTAATAATAACACTACAAGGCCTAGACTCATATACAACATGACGTTTCCATAAATAAGGTTGGCCCAAAAGAACATCACAAACTTCGAGAGGAGAAACATCACACAATACCTCGTCTTTGAAGGGCTTGATGCCTTACGACAGTCGACACTGTTAGCTAATGTGGAGATCGTTTCCTTGACGGAGCCATCCAATGGTGTAGGGTTGTGAGTGCGGCGTTGTTGGCAGGGCCAACTGCTTGATGACCTCTGCTGAGATGAGGTTTTTTTGGCTACTGCTATCAACGATGAAGTGCAGCGTGGTGCCTTTTACCCACATCTGTGAATGGAAGAGGCGTTCTCCTTCTTCTGGCTCGTCAGGCTGGAGCTTGGTGGTAGCAACGGTGGCACTGGGTTCCGTGTCAATGATTCGTCTTCCCCTTTCTGGTTCTGGATCAGAGTCTGAATCCGCATTTTGATTCAGAGGCTTTCACTTCGGCCACCAGCGACTGCTTTGAGCGGTAGTCAACAGTGTTATGCCAAGCTCTCTTATGGAAGTCGCACCACTTCCCGGTATCTTTCTTTGTCTTTCTGGTGTCCTTCTTTGCTTGCGGCTTGGACTGGTTGTCCTGATACTGTCCATCTTTGCTCTGTCCTTTGTTCTGTGGGTTGGGGCCGCCCTTTCCTGGATTTTGTTGTGAGGGGTTCCCAGGCCCAAATTGTCGCATTTTTTGTTTGAGCCTCTGCTCGATTTTGACGGCATATCGGTAGGCCGCGCAAGGATGAGATGTCCAGAAATTCCATTTCGGTCTGGATGTATCTATGCAGAGCGTCGCGATACTTGAGCACTAGATGTCACTCCGAATCTTTGATACCTAGCTTGGTGCGCAAGGTATGAAAGATGTTGGTGAAATTTGGCACTGCTTGGTCTCTTTCTTACCGTAGTGTGGTCCATTTGGTATACAAGTCATCATAACTTCCGACAGGGTAGTATTGTTCCTTAACAACATCCCTGAAGAATTTTCAGGTGGCCGTGACTGTAAATAATGAGGGTTCCTTTGTTTCCTTTTGCTCACAGAAAGTTTCCCACCAATCTTTGACATGGGGAACGACTTTGAGGAGTGCAAAAGTAATCTTTTCTCTATTCGAAAAGTTATGGACAAAAAAATACCCTTCTAGTAGATTCAACCACTTGTCTACAACATCTGCGTCTATCTGACCTTCAAATATAGGAATATCGAAGTTTATTTGTACCTTGAAGGGGGCGGTGCCTCCGCTCGAAGAAGATGCGTTGCCTGTTGGTAGCCGTCGAAGGATTTGCGTGAAACTATCCATCTTCTCATTCCTTTGTTGCGTGAGGGCTTCCTCAATCAACAGTTTGAAAGGATCTCTTGTCTCGTCATCTTTCTTTTCTCCTGCCATGAGAGGTCGCTTGGACGTGCGAGAGCTTTTGTCCTCAAGAGAAACAAGCTCGAGACCCAACTCTTTGTACTCCGACCTCGTTGGGGACATGCATTAAGATGACAAGGAGCAAACCACTCTGATACCACTGATCCAGATTTTATGAGCAGAACAAAATGACTATAGATTATTAACATGTGCTTAACACAAAATAACAGAGATACAGTAAAACTGGTTTTCTATTCAATAAGGAAATAAGCTGAAACTGTAAAATGTAGTGGAAACAAGCTTGCTGGAATGGTGGCGGCTTATCTCTGAGAAGATGTGACGGTTGCGTTCATTCGCAAGAAGATCATTACAATGAGGCTTTGAAAGCCTTTTTACAATAAATAGGAATGCCAAAAACCCTAGACATCCAAAAACCTAACCCTAGGAGATGAAGTGCCAAAAGTCATGTGGGCCCCGTCTTGGTAAGTTAATACATCAACTTCCTGGGGTCGTAACTTTTGCATACGATCTCCGTTTTAGGTGTATGATAGCTCGTTGGAAAGGTATCGTCGATGAGATTCATTTTGGGGGCTCAATCATGTCTTTGGCTATCATTGAGAAGTTCGATCCCGAAAAACCTTCATTTAGGCCCTCAAAATGGCCCCGGAAGTTAAAACTGCTAAAACTAGTAAATTTCCAAAATTGTCAGAAAACTGTTTTGAGCTAGTTGGAAAAGGTGGGTGGCCATTGATATCCACCTGGATCAACAGTGCTGTCATAACAACATATAGAGGCAGTATAAAGGCGCATAACAGTGTTGTCATAACAACATATAGAGGCAGCATAAAAGGCACATAATAGTGATGTAATAACAACATATAGAGGCAGCATAAAAGGCGCATAACAGTGCTGTAGAGGCAGCATATCATAGGCGCAATCAGTGCTTTAGAGACATCATATCAGAGGCGCATATTAGTCAATTAGAGGCAGCTTCAACAACCCATATCAGAGCTGATACATCTCAGTCTTTGAAAGCAACTCGGATATGTCTATATCAGCAAGGTCTCTTAGTTCTTTGTCAGGTCAGAGTCAACTTGGCAAGCTCTTTAAGAGTAGAGTTTTCATGGTGGATGTTTGTAAGCGATCTTACATTATTAATGCAATAAAGGAATATCGTTTGTTGGGTTTTTTCTCCCTGTACAGGGTTTCCCCAGCGTATATGTGTTGTTGATGTGCATGCTTACGTATCTACATGATTATTGCTATTCTGTTATGATTCTATATTGTTGAAATGTATTAAGTTGAAATCAAAGTGTTGAAGAATTCAAAGAAATAATCTGCTTAAGAAATCAAGCTCAAAATTTAACAATATATCTGTGTGCATGTGCATGTGCATGTGGAATGAAACCTGCTTAGCATAGACTGTGTTACTTAGAAAGATGAACACCTTTTTTCTCTATTTTTTAAGGAAGTGCTTCAAGAAACATACCTCGAGGGGTTACATTGCAAAGAGCAGACTTCCTTTTGCTGTAAAAAATTAAACTCAAAGATCTGCAAACAGATTACACTATGTAATAACCAGAGACAACAAATATTCAGCATAAAAGGAACATGCATTTAACCAGACAACACACAGATATGGGGAGATGAACTTAACAAACTAATTCTCCATATGCAGCAGACAAAGAATAGAACTGTCCATGACGGGCATCCTGCATCACCCAATCTCCCATCTGTTACAATGCATCTACCTACCTTTCATAAACTCTCTGTGCCTTTATGTCAGCTACATTACAGTAGACTTTTCAATTACTTACAAGTTTCCATATTTTTATAGCATTACATATGATAAAACTAGCCGTTATAGATGTTAGAATTTAAGGGAAAACGGAAACAGTAATATTCTTTTCAATTTACTCACTACTGTAGATATAGATCAGCGAGCAAAACAAAATTTCTGAAGTAGATTAAACACATAAACAGTACAATAGATGTGAGCATGTAGGAAACAACACTAGGCTAGATCTAAACATGAACTAATCTGATCATAAGCAATAAAAATTCTGAACATTAACATAATCAGATCTGATAATAAGCAAACCAATAACTGAACATTACCTCAAGAACAAATTTACCTTGGATGCTTTGTTGCTCAGAAAAAACTATTAAAGGTCATGGATCAAAACCCTCAAGGGTTTGATCTTGTCATGATCTAAGTAGACAGTTTGCCAAGAAGAACTCAAGGACCAATCAGCATAAGTAGGGCTGATATAAAAACCGCAAAGACAACATTATAGGCTCAAACAAAAGCTGTCCAATATGAACTGTAGTGCTACAACAACTTAGGGCTTGTCAAAACCTATAACAGAATCTGGTAGACAGAGGTAGCATGCAGCAGACACCAGGGGCAGCAAGAAATGACACCAGCAACAACTTGAAGAGGAGCCAAGGGCTGCCTAGGAGGCAGTGACAGCCTTAGAGTAACCAGCGACAGCTTGAAGAGGAACTAGGAGGAGGCCGCGACACCTTAACTAGCTAGAGGGAGGTCCGCTCCACCTTAACACAGCAATGGGGAAGGCCGCAACACCATAACCCAGCAAGAGGGAACTAAGACACCAACAATAAAACTCCCAGCCAGCAAGAGGGAGAAACCTAAGGAGGCTGCACCTCAAATAAGTAAGAGAGGAAGCTCCAAGGAGGCCGCACCCACAAGAACAAACTGAACAAGATAGCCGCAGAAAAAATCGGACCATGAGAAGAGAGTGAGGATGGATGATAGAAATAATGAGAGAGGGCGAGGCTCCTTTTATAGTTTAGGAAAGGGGTTAGAGTTAATAAAATTAACCCTACTTTAGGGTTAATTAAAACCCAATTAAAACAAAATAAAAAATAATTAATATTTTAATTAATAAAAATATTAATTATAAAGTCAACAAGTCAAAGTGACTTAGA
>WSFP011435108.1:0-21188 GCA_009831015.1 Picea engelmannii
TTATTTTCTTTAATTATTTTCAGGGCCTACATGTACTTCCTTTTTCAATTCACTTTGTCATCTTCAAAAATTCATTTCTCCTCAACCATGAGGATCCATGTGATGTGCCACATACCACCGGAAATAGCATGATGTATACTATCATTCATGGGTGTTATATATGCATGTGCATTTTCCTTCATGTCCAAATACCTTCATCAATCTTGCGGTCCAAAACCCATGACTAGGGTTGACATCAATGACAACAACCAATCTTCCAACAATTATTTTGATGATTCTTTCTAAGGTATATTATTTACAAGTCATCTCACCATTTTCTCCATAAAAACATTTCTAGAATGATTCGGACCGTCAAATTTGAAGACCATTGCGGAAACATATCCAAGTAGTTGTGATACAAATTTTAGTTTGTGGGTCATTGTATTTTTGGAGTTACACACCGTGAAAAACAGGGTTTGTGGGTAGTCCCGAAACTAGTCTAAAACAAGTGTTTCAGGTAAAAACATCATAACTTCTTCATAACAAATCCAAATTCAATAAGACTAAATTTATTGGTTAGAGTACAGTCTGTAGTATTCTTTGTACAATTTTCATATCCATACAACAAATATTTTGTGTGGGTCATTCTCTACAAGTTCACTCTTTAGAATAAGCCAGAATTCAACAAGGTATGTGATCATATACACCAGGTCTATTACAAAGTTACAAATTTGATTTGGATGATGAAATTGATGAGGGATTTTGGTTGAGGTTGAGGTACAGGTTGGTGCATGGTTGATGCACTTGTTTATGGCATAGACTGATAACAGGTTGTTTGGTACAGGTTGATGCATTTGTTTAAGGTACATGTTGATTACAGGTTGTTTGGTACATCTTGATGCATGGTTGATGCACTTGTTTATGGTATAGGTTGATTACAGGTTGATTGGTACAGGTTGTTACATTGGTATATCTCACAGTGATAGTGTGATAGTGGTTCCATCATTCTACTTCTACATCAGGATGGTTGGACGGGGAAAGGATAGGTGGTTGTAGCCACTTTTCGGTTGTAGTTGGAGAACATAGAGGGTTGTAGTCTCCTTCTAGTTGTAGCTAAAGAATTGGAGAGTTGGATTTTCCCTCAGGTTTTAGCCTAATAAACTAGGGGGTTGGAGCCCCCTTTGAGTGCAGCTAGAAAACAAAGGAAGTTGGTGCTTCCAATGAATGTAAATATTAAAGACATATAATAAAAAATCATTCTGTGGTTTTTTCCTGCTTTGGGTTTCCACGTAAAACATTGGTGTATTGTGTATGTGTGTGATTGCTCATTTGTTCATTGTTTATTTTCTTTGCAACTATTGGATGATAATGATACATTGATATAACACTTGCATTTTATGGTGAAAAATGATTAAATTTCTCTATTACCGATTCACCCCCCCTCTCAGTAATCCAACAATTGGTTTCAAAGCCAAGTTCCTTCAGGAAACAATTTAACCATTGGAAGGAGATCATGGATTATTCTAAGAATGGAGTACCAATGTTTAATGGTCAGAATGATTTCAAGTATGAGATGTGGAGAAGAAGGACGAAAGTATTTTTACAGGCACATAGACATTATATTTGGTTATCATTTGTTATAGGATATGATAGTTCAAAGAGGGAAAAGACTATATCCAAGAAGGAATTGAAGAAGAATAACAAAATAACAATGGATTTCATCTGGGAAGGATTACCTAATCTGGTAAGAGAAAAGGTTGGTAAATGTTCATCAGCCAAAGAACTTTGGGATAAGTTACATGACATTTATTCTTCACCCATCACAGATTCAGAAAATGCCAAAGAAGATGTAGATAGAAATCAAGAATAATTATGTTCACCATGTCAAATAAATTAATAAGATGAAGAGTACATAATCACCAGAGGTATTTTGTTTTTTCTTTAATTGTGAAAAACATGGACATCTTGAAATAGAATGCCATGAAGGAAATGATATAGAAAAACTAATTGAAAAGGAAGACAATTATGAAGCATAATTGATTAGTTCTTTAGATCAACTAAGAGAATAAAACAAGTCACTCAAGAAAGAATTGATGAAACAAAAGGAAAGTGTTCAAATTTTTTAAGAAGCCCAAGAGGTCATCGAGAAATTAAAAATTCAGCTTGAAGAAGTGAAAAGAACAAAAGAAGTCATAAAGTCTCAGATAATGAAGAAAGAAGAAGAGGTTGAGAATCTTGAAGAAGAAGTTGTCACATTGAGAAGTAAAATCGTCAAGCTCAACAAGAACATTGAAGACACAAAAACATCCACATCAGTTATCGAGAATGAAGAGAAGCACTCTAGGTTGATAGAAAAGAAGAATGAAGAAAATAGAAAGCGTTATGCAGAAGTACTCAAAGGAAGGAATCATGGTCAACCAAAATCTAAGAAAACTATTGAAGATACATATTCAAGAAGACCATCCATGTTCAAGCCACAAAGAAGCTTCAATCATGATCATGATCAGTCAAGGAAAAAATTCAAAAGGACTATGCCACAAAGAAGATCATTCACTCCCAAGTATGCAAATTTATTTTATGGTCATTGTTTTTATTGTACTAACTTTGGACATAAGGTTGCAGATTGCAAGGATTATAAAATAAATGTTCAATCAAGAAATTCCTATGTGGCCCCATGTAACATTGAATGTTACAAATTTCATAACTATGGACACATAGCTAGTGATTGTATAAGCATGATCGACACTTCCATGAAAGAGAACATTGATATTAGATGTAATAAAGAGTGGATAATAAAACATGAAGAATAGGTGAACAAATACCAAGTCCCAAATATCGCTAGATTGGCAATAAAATGAAATGAATAAAATTCTATAGAGAAAAAGAAAGATGTCATATACAGAAAGGTTTGGAAAATAACTGAAAGAAAAAAAGGGCAGGTAAATAAGGAACGGGTTCAAGAGATTGTACTTTTAGGCATTGTAGTGAAATATGAATCCACAGACAAAAATAAAGAAGTCAAAGATCAAAGAGATGATGAATCTACCAATGAAGATGATGATGAATCTAGGTCCAATGAAGATGATTATGAATACACATCAGAGTAGGAATTGTTTTGAGCCATCCGGCTTAGAGACTCCCAGGTAATATGAATATTAGACAGAAGGACTCTATGCTAAAGCTGTGATAGACCAAAGAACCATATTTTGAGCATCTTTTATAGTTTGAGAAGACATATCCAAAGCAGTTAGTTAGCAAAAGTACATTTTGATAGATTAATAAAGACTTCGTGATAGTATAGTGATAAATGGGTCAGCATTATGGATAGTTTTGCAAGTAGAGTCTTGGATAGTATGGACATAGATGGAATCTTAAGAATAATTAGAAGGTTTGGACAGATATATGACAGTGGAAAAGAGCATGGATTCATAGAGTGGTTCAGAGAGTGGTTCAGAGACAAAGGAACATTATCATAATGGATGATAATTACATAGGAAATGGCTCGAACAATGCTAATGGATTCCAAATTTACAGATATTTTTTGGACACATGTATTCCATACAACAGTTCACATTCAAAATAGATTAATGCTCAGAAACAACAATGTAAAAACTCCCTACAAACTATGGAAAGGAATCGTAGACAACAACCTCTACATCAAGATAAATCAAGGTAGTATTTTATGAATTTAAATTTATGTTGATGATATTTTTTTTGGAAGTACTAATGAAAGGTTAAGCTAGAAATTTGCAAAGGATGTGCAGAATGAATTTGAAATGTCATTACTTGGAGAAATTTCCTTCTTTTTGAGTCTTCAGATATGTCAAACCAACAAAGGAATTTTTATTTCTCAAACTAAGTATATCAGAGAAATGCTAAAGAGGTTTCAAATGGAAGATTGGAAACTAGTTACCAATCCTATGAAAACCAATTGCAAGTTGAGAAAAGATGATGATTCAAAGTCTACAGGCCATAGGAAATACAGGTCAATGATTGGTATCTTACTATATGTGACAAAATCCAAGCAAGATGTAATGGAGGCAGTTGAATAGGTGGCACGATTTTAAGAAGCACCAAAGGAATAACATGTATTTGTAGTGAAAAGGATTTTCAGATATCTCAAAGGAACAAAAGAGTTTGGATTATGGTATCCAAAAGGAAACGATCTATCACTTATTGCCTACACAGATTCAGATTGGTCAGGTTGCATTGATGACCGACGAAGCACCAGTGGAGCAGCATTCTACTTGGGTGAGTGTTTAGTATCATGGTTAAGCAAGAAACAATCATCAATATCCTTATCTATAGTCGAGACAGAGTATATTATAGAAAGAGCATGTTGTACACAGGTTCTATGGATGAAACAAACTCTGAAAGATATACAGGTTGAGTATTATGATCTCATTCCAATCTATTATGATAATACAAGCGCCATCAATATCTCAAAGAACCTAGTGATGCACTCCAAAACGAAGCACATTCCAATCAAGTATCACTTTCTATTGGAAAAAGTTACAGAGAAGAACATCAGAGTTGAATATGTGGGCACAAAAGAATAAGTGGAAGATATCTTTACAAAATCGCTTCCATGAGAATCCTTTCAGTATCTTCACCAGAGACTCGGATTAATTTATACTCCAAAATGAATGCTTTTGAATTCTTATCTTATATGTCTTATATTTACATGAGGAAACAACATAAAGAGGACAGTTCAGGTTGGGAGATCAGTTTCAGGAAGAGTTTAGTCAAGGGGAGTATCCCCAAGGACAGTTCAGTTGGGGGGAGCAGCCCCAAATGGAAAGATACATTTTCCATTGATGACAAAGGGGGAGAGATTTATCAGATGTAGGATAGAAATGCTTGGAGAGATAGAGCATAGTAATGTAGATAGAGGGAGCATCCCCAAGGAGACTTCATTCAGGGGGATCAGACCCAAAGGGAGATACCCTTTAAGATTAATTTCAAAGGGGGAGAGATAGAAACATTGATGAGGAGTATAAGCATGAATGTTATCATGATTAAGTGTTTCCATCAATGTTGGTGTTTCCATACATGCCAAAGGGAGATATTGTCATAAAGTTGGCTTAGGTTGCTGGATAGTTGGTATGTATTTTTGGTTTTCATTGATTTCAACGATTGGATAGTGATATTGTGTATTGATTTCAACCCTTAGTGATTGATGTCAACCCTTGGAGAAAGTTAGGTAGCGAATTACGGTAGCACAAAGTTTTGGGTAATGGACCCAAGGTTGGTTCATGTATAATGGTATGGGTTTTAATATATTTTAAGGTAATCCTATTATATATGGATAGTAAATGTCATTCCATTTCAGGTGGTATGTGGAATTTCACATAACTCCTCACGGTTAGAGAGTTATGGCCATGAGAAGTTGGAGAACCTAGGTTTGGGTAATGGACCCAAGTATGTTTGATGGATAATGGTATGAGTTTTGGTATATTTGTAGGTAATAGTATTATATATGTATAGTACATGTCATGCCATTTCCAGTGGTATGTGGAACGTCACATAAATCCTCACGGTTAGATATTTATGGCCATGTGAAGTTGGAGAACCCCCATGAGTCATCTAGAAGCCCCAAAAGGTCAAAGTAGTCAAAGTAGTTTAAGAGATTTTAGAAGGTAAATAATAAAGTGAAGTGATGAGTGTACTACAAGTCAAAGTGAATACAAAATAAATTATTTAAATAATAAATTTAATGGAGAAATTACTAATTTGACAAGTGCTTAGAAGTGGGTTAACCCTAAAATAAGGAAAGTGGGTTAAGATGGTTAAAAGGTAACCCCTTGAGGAAGCTGTATGAAAGTATAAATAAGAGGAAAGACTCACTAATTTTAATCAAACTTGAGAATATTGAATATCTACAAGTGATTGAGGTAACCAAAGGATATCTAAGCCAAATTTCAGAGGGAAGGTGAAGTAAAGAAGGTTGAAATTCATGGGGGGGTAAATTCTTTTGATGATGCTTTCTAAGGTATGTTATTTACAGGTCATCATATACACCAGGTCTGTTATACCAGGTATGTGATCATATACACTAGGTCTATTACAGAGTTACAATTCAGATTTGGATGATGAAATTGATGAGGGATTTTGGTTGAGGTTGAGGTACAGGTTGGTGCATGGTTTATGCACTTGTTTATGGTACAGGATGATTACAGTTTGTTTGGTACAGGTTGATGCATGGTTTATGCACTTGTTTAAGGTACAGGTTGATGCATGGTTGATGCACTTGTTTATGGTATAGGTTGATTACAGGTTTATTTGTATAGGTTGTTATAGTGGTATATCTAACGGTGATAGTGTGACATTGGTTACATCATTCTACTTATACGTCAGGGTGGTTGGACGGGGCAAGTACAGGTATTTGTAGCCATCTTCTAGTTGTAGTCAGAGAACATAGTGGGTTTTAGCCTCGTTCTGGTTATAGCCATAGAATTGGGGAGTTGGAGCATCCCTCAGGTTGTAGCCTACGAAACTAGGGGGTTAGATCCTCCTTCCAGTTGCAGCTGGAAAACAAAGGAAGTTGGTGCTTCCAATGAATGTAATTCTTAAAGACATATAAGAAAAAACATTATGTGGTTTTCTCCCACTTTGGGTTTCCACATAAAACATTGTTTTAATGTGTATGTGTGTGATTTCTCATTTTTTCATTATTTATTTACTCTACAACTATTGGATTATAATGCTACATTGATATAACACTTGCATTTTATGGTGAAAAAGGATTAAATTGATCTATTACTGATTCACCCCCCCCCCCTCTCAGTAATCCAACACTTCCTTCAGATTGCAGCATGCAAATAGGGGGTTGTAGCATCCTTCTAGTTGTATCTGGAGAAATATGAATTTGGTTCTTCCAATGAATGTACTCTTTGATCAATAAGAAAAACATTATGTAGTTTTTTCTCCGCATTGGGTTTCCACTTAAAATTTTGGAGTATTATGTTTATGTGATGTTTATGGTGTTGATGATATTTTGAATGTTCATAATATTCATTGGAGGTTTTATATTGGTATTAAAAGTATTAATTATTCTCATACCGATTCACCCACCCCTCTCAATATTCCAACAATTGGTATTAGATTCAATCCTTCAAGAAGTAGTCTAACCACTGGAAGGATATCATGGAATACACTAATATTGGAGCACAAAGGTTTAATGGTCATAACTATACCTTCTGGAATAAAAGGATGAAAACCTTTTTACATGCACAAGGATTTGATGTTTGGAAATCAATAGTAGATCTGTATACAACACCAGCCACTCCGCCAATCGAAAGAGACGGAAATAAACTCAACGAAAACAACTCAAAGGATAAAGGTATTATTCTAAGCAGTCTAGTTGATTCAATATTTGTAAAATTTATTAATTTTGATAGCGAAAGGATATTTGGGATAAGATACAAAATATTTATGAAGGAGATGCCAAGGTAAAGGGAGCTAAGCTTCAAATTTTCAGAGCTAATTTTGAATAGTTAAATATGAAGGAAGATGAAGACATTGCATTCTACCTTAAATGAGGTGACAAAGTAGTTAACACTATTAAAGGATTGGGAGTAGAATTTGATGACTCAGTGGTTGCACAAAAGGTATTGAGGTCTCTTCCTATGATATTTTCTTCTAAGATATCATCCCTAGAAGAAAGAGAATATCTTAGTACATTGAGCATGGAAGAGCTACATGGAATATTTGCAGCCTGTGAAATGAGAACATAACAGGAGAACCCAATCACAAAGGAAGAATCTTTCAAGGAATCCAAGAAGACAAAGAAGAAGCACAAGAAAAATTCAAAACCAAGTTGCAATTGCAGTGATGATTTAGACAAAGATGAAGAGATGGATAACTTCTTAAGGAAATTAAATAAAGGAACCAACAAGTATAAAGGTATGTTTCCATTGAAATGTTTTAATAGTGGTGGGATTGGTCATTTTTCTTCTAAATGTCCTCACAGGAATAAAGACAGTGATGAATAAGAAGCTTCTAAAAGGGAAAAGAAATATAAAAAGGGAAACAAGAGAAGAAAAAAAGTATTCAAGAAAAGTTTATAATCAGAGGACGATTCCTCATCAAATGAGAAGGATAATGATAGTGAAAATGATACAAAAAGAGTACCTTCATGGTGGTAGAATATAATTTTTAAGAATAAGGTTAAGTCGATCTTAGAGAATAGCTAATCAGTGCATTAGAAGAACTCAGGAAGGAAAGAAAGAAAAACAAATCACTCAAGGAAGAGTTAAAAATGAAAGAGGGATCTTAGAATTCCAACTCTAAAGAACTAGAGCAGATGATCATGGGTCTAAAACTTAAAATAGAAGAAGACATAAGAACTGAGGAAATTATTAGAAGTCAATTATAAGAAAAGGAGAAAATGATTGGAAGGTTGGAAGCAAAAGTAGTCTCTTTAAGGAAAGATATTCAGAAGAAATATATGTGGTAGAAGAGCACCATCATCTTGGATAAAATCATCAGTAGTCAAAGATCATCAGATGACAAGTTCAGAATAGGATACAATCAAATACAAAATGAGAAAGGGTCAAGCTCCTAGTCAACAGAATAGGAAGTAGAAAAAAAATGCTATGTATATATTGTCACATATTCAGTCAAGAAGGAATAATGCAAGCCCCCAAAGAAGAACATTCCATAAATAAAGAAGACTTAAGAAGACAATTGAAAAAGGTGTTTATCACAAAGAATATCATCCATTCCTAGGTATCAAATATTCTTTTATGGTAATTGTTTTAATTGTGCTAATTTTGAACATAAATTTGTTGACTGGGAGCCTATTCCAAGAATAGAAGCAACAATCAAGGTTATCCCAAAAGATCTTATGATGCATACAACATGAACCAAAATATTTTTGGTTCATTGAGCGATGAAGTAGAATGCCACTTATGCAACAATTTTGGTCACATAGAGAAGAATTATAGATTGACTATTCCACCCAGGAAATCAAAGCAGAACATTGGTGGTCATATATCAGAACCTTAAGAGACATGGAAAATAAAGCAGAATCAATGCTCTCTTTCTCTACAAGCCCATCCTAGGAAATGTTATTGGTATGTTGATAATGATTTTTCAAATCACATTATAGGTGGTAGGAACAATTTTATAACTATGAAGAAAGAAAAACATGGATCAATTTCATTTTGAAATAATCATTCAACTAAAATTATGCGTAGAGGCACAATTAAGCTTTGAAGAAAATATGCAATGGCATAAAATGTTCTATTGGTTGAAGATATGAAGAAAAATTTGTTTAGTGTAATTCAAATGTGTGATCATGGACACACACTCCAGTTCAACTAAGAGAAATGAAAAATAAGGAAAGAAGGATCATGCAGGTTAGTAGCCACAACTATAAGGACTTTGAACAACATATATGTTTTGAATGAAATTGGAAAAGAAATTTGTTTTTTAGGAAAGGAAAATGAAAGTTAGCTCTGAAACAAAAGAATGAGTTACATGCACTTTGAAAATCTTGTCAAAATCAATAGAAAGGAAGTAGCAAGATAAATTCTTGAAATCTCAAAGCCAGTTAATATTCTATGTAAGCATTGTCTACAAGGAAAACAGATCGACCAAGTTCAAATGAAAGGAGTACTCAACAACCAAACCATTGGAGATTTACATACCGATATATGTGGACCAACAAGGACAAAGGGATTAAATGGTGAATAATATTTCATGCTATTGATTGATGACTACACAAGGATGACTTTAGTTTTATTTCTCAAGAAGAAGTCAGATGCATTTGAGAAATTCAAGGTATACAAACAGATGGTTGAAATAGAGACAAACCCAAAAATCAAATGTCTGAGAGAACAAAATGGTGTAGATTTTACTTCAAAAGAGTTCATGGATTTTTGTGGCGAAAATGGCTTAAAAAGAAAATTCTCAGCAGCTAGGTCACCTCAACAAAACATAGTTGTTGAAAGAAAGAACAAGACAGTACAAGAAATGGCCAAAACCATGTTGAAAGATTCCAAGTTGGGCGACATTTTTGGGGCATAGGAAGTACATACAAAACTTCATATCCTAAATAGAGAACTGATCAGAAGTAATAGTGATAAGACTCCCTACGAGCTATGGAAAGGAAGACTAGAAAATGTGAAGAATTTTAGAGTGTTTGGAAGCAAGTACTACATCAAAAGAGAATATGGCAGGATTGGAAAATTTGACTCCCGAGTTGAAAAATGCATACAAGTGTTTCAATATGAGACTCAACAGAATAGTGGAAAGAATCAATGTACAAATTGACGAGACAAACATACGAAATCTCAAAGAAGAAAGAACAGACTTAGAAAAACAAGAAGGAGAATTGGATTTGAAAGAAGAAGTAGAAGAAGTAAAATCAGAAGAAGAAGAACAGAAGTCAGACATAGAGAAAAAATAAGATGACCAGTAAAAGATTCAAATCTCTCCTTAAACACCTCACCGGCGAGTGCAGAAAAATTATCCATCAGAAAAAATCATTTGGAATAAATATGAATAATTTGAAACTCAAAGAAAATTACACTCGCCAAAACAAAGACATTTAGCATTATTTTCCACATTTGAACCCAACAATTTTGAATAAGCCAACACTAATGAGCACTGGATCAAAACTATGGAAGAAGAACTAGATTAGAGAGAGAAGAATGAAGAATGGGAACTTGTTCCAAGGCTTAAGGATAAGAATGTGATTGGCACAAAATGGGTATTCAGAAACAATCTGAACAAGGATGGATAGGTAACCAGGAATAAAGAAAGGTTAGTATGCAAGGGATATGCTCAACTTGAAGGAATGGATTTTGAAGAAAATAAATTCCCATTTTCCATAATGGAAGCAATCATATTGATGGTGGCTTATGCATGTTCAAAGAAAATAAAAGTATATTAGATGGATGTAAAATCATCCTTCCTAAACAAATAACTAGAAGAAGAAGACTACATTGAAAAACCAGAATGATTTATATTGTCAGAAAAGGAACATTTTGTTTGCAGGTTGAAGAAGGAACTATATGGACTCAAACAAATCCCCAAAGCATGGTATTCAATATTGGATAGGTATCTACGACAACAAGGGTTTAGGAAAGGAAATGTATACATCAATATCTACATAAAGGTAAATCAAAGAAATTTTTTGATAATTGAATTTTATGTTGATGACATTATTTTTGGCAGTAATGATGATAGGATGAGTCAGAAATTTGCTAAAGACATGAATAATGAATTCGAAATGTTGAAGAAGTTTGGAATGGTAGATTGCAATCCCGTAAGTACTCCCATGCAGACCGATTGCAAATTGAGTAAAGATGATATATCCAAAGATATAGATTAGAGACTCTACAAATCGATGATTGGCAGTTTACTCTATGTGTCTACATCAAGACCGGATGTGATGCAACATTTGGACAAGTGGCAATATTTCAAGTAGCATAGAAGGAAACACATTTTATGGCAGTAAAGAGAATATTCATATATCTCAAGGGAATAGAATACTATGGATTATGGTATCCAAAAGGGAATGATCTATCTCTAGTTGGATACACATATGCATATTGGGAAGAAAATTTTGATGATAGAAGAAGTACAAGTGGAGCAACCTTCTACTTGGGTGATTTTATGGTATCTTGGTTGAGAAAGAAAAAATATTCAATATCATTTTCCACAAAAAAAGTAGAGTTCATTGCAACAACATCATGTTGTACACATGTTCTTTGTATGAAGCAAACTTTGCAGGACATACAAGTGGAATATGACGAGCCTCTTTTGATATTATTTGATAACAACAATGCTATAAGTATCTTCAACAAAAACTTGGAGTAGTTTCAGCCCCATAGTGAATGCTTTTTGAAAGAATTGAATTATTTTTTAATTCATTTTATGATATATGTTCACAAGGAAGCACCATGAAGACAAAAATTACTAGAGATCATAAGATTACTAATAGGGGGAACAACCCCGAGGAGAAGTCATCATTTTCCATTGATGTCAAAGGGGGATAAAAAAATAGAGGCAAGGAAGAGAAGAGGCATGAAGACAGGGGGAGCCAACACATGATGATAGGGGGAGCCAACATGAGCATGAGTGTTTCCATTGTCGTGTCTAAGTGTTGCCATCAATGTCAAAGGGGAAGATTGTTGAAAGATTAATTATTGCAAGGATTAATTAATTATCGAAAAATATTAATTAATTATTGCAGGGATAATTAATTAGTGCATGTAATTAATTAATTATCGCATGTCATTAATTAATTATAAAAAAATATTAATTGTCGAAAGTTTAGATATTGGAAGATTGGTTGTCATTGATGTCAACCCTTTAACAAAGTTGCATGTTAAAGTAAAGTGGCAGTAAATAGAAGATAATAGGTTGAATTTGATTTGCATGTCATCATGAGTTTCATGGAAATTGAATGTCATTAATAAATTTCCCTTTAAAACACATATAAGAGTCAACTGCAAATCACTTATGTGTATTCACTTATGAGAATACAGGTTGGAGATCAGAGGCAACAAGTGAAAGAAAGAGAAGTCTGGTGAAATAAGGATTTTGCAGGAGCCAAGAGTATGGAGAAGGGGTTTCATACAAGAATGCTTTGAGTATATTTGTGGGTTTTTGAAGGAAAATCACATTCATTTGGGACCTGCAGTGAGGAAAAGCATAGATACCTATGGGAAGACAATGCACACAATTGCGGACCTATGAGGAAAAATCCAAGAATATTGAGGATATGGAACTTAGTTCAGCTTTAGGATAAAGGTATTTCCTCCTTATTGCATTAGGGAGTTATTCTGAAGAAATCAGGAACATGTATGTCTCAATGAGTTATAAGGACTTGATTTGAAGAAATCTTTTGTGGATTTTGGTATGAGGTGTGTGTGGTTGCAGTATTGATGAGATATTGATATCAGTAGAACCAATAGAGGTATCAAGAACAGGAACAAAAATAGTTTATCAATTACCAAAACATAGGTAGTGACATGGTTGTCTACATTTATATTTCAGGGTAGTTGGACGAAGCAAGGAAAGGGGGTTGTAACCTCCTTCTGGTTGGAGATCGAAAATTAGGGAGTAGAGCTTCATTTAGGTTGCAGCTTGTAAATAAGGGGTTGGAGCCTCCTTCCAATTGTAGCTGGAGAAATAGGAAGTTGGTGCTTCCAATGAATGTAATCTTTGATCAATAAGAAAAGCATTATGTGGTTTTTTCCCACATTGGGTTTCCTCGTAATATTTTGGTGTGTTGTGTTTATGTTATGTTTATGGTGTTGATGGTATTTTGAATGCTCATAATATTCATTAAAGGTTTTATATTGTTATTAAAATTAGTAATTGTGATCATATTGATTCACCCCCCCTCTCAACATTCTGACAATAGTGACCTTCTATTCACCTCTTGATCGAACCATAAAGAGGAAAAATATCTTGGTCTTAGAGACCACCTTTCTGCATTGCTTCACGAAGATAAAATAGACCACAATTTTTTGAATTGCCTCCGGTACACTGTAGAGTTTATCTCCCAAAGTAATAATGGCACTATGGGGCCTAGATTCATAAACAACATGACGCTTCCACATATATGGTTGTCCTAGAAAAAAATTACAAACTTCAAGGTGGGAAACATCACACAATACATTGTCTTTGAAGGGGTTGATGCCATAGTGCAGGTGGAATTGTTGGCTGATGTAGATGTCCCGTCTCTGGTTGAGACAAGAAATAGTGTATGGTTGAGCATGCGACGTCATTTTTAGGTTCAATCTATTGACAACCTCTGTTGATATCAAGTTATTCTAGATACCATTGTCAACAATGAAATGGAGTGGGGTTCCCTTCACCCACATATGTGAGTGGAAAAGGTGTTCCCCTTCTTCAGGCTCCTCTGGTTCCTCTCATCATGGTGAAATTGGGTTCTTCATCAATGATATGCCTTCCTTTTTATGGTTTTGAATCATGTTTGAGTCAAAATTTTACCCTAGGGATTTTGTCTCAACAAACAAAGATTGTTTGGAGAAATATTCATTAGTATTGTGCCAAGGGATTTTTTGGAGCTCACACCATTTTCTAGTGTCCTTCTTCAACTTCCCATTTCCCTTATTTGTTGGTGCCTTGGGATGCTTATCCTATGATTGTAAATCCTTTCTCTTTCCTTTGCATTGGGAGTTAGGTTCACCCTTACCATACTTTGGATATTGTGAATTTGCAGACCCGAACTCCCTCTTGTTCTGTTGCTTGAAATTCTGCTCGATTTTGACAACATATTGGTAAGCGGATCCCAATGAAGAGATGTCCAAAAAGTCCATTTAGGTTTGGATGTACCTGTGCATATCCCCATGATATTTTAGGACCAAATGTTGCTCGAAGTCTTTGATCCCATATTGTTGCACAAGGTATGGAAAGTATTAGTGAACTTTGGCATTGTTTGGCCCCTCTCTTGGTGTAGCATGGTCCATCTCGTGTATTGGTCATCATAACTTCCAATAGGGTAATATTGTTCCTTGATGGCATCAACAAAACCCTCCCAAGTGGGTCCTGGCCCAAAATTTATAGACTCATCCTCAAAATGTGATGCAAAACCCCCACCCCTCCTAGGGGGCTCACACGACCTTCTAGTCTAGAATCGAATTATAAAAGAGTCAAAGCGGCTCTTAGGTCCTCACAAAACCCTTAGAATTATTTACCATAGTATTTTTCTTCTCCTCCTACGTGAAAATTTGGGTTCGCGAGGGACTTTTTACTCCAGCGGAGTCTTCACATGACCTCGGGCCTAAAACTCAGGGCTTAATATTTTGAAGGTGCTAACTTTGGAAGAAATATCATGTGAGAACTTAACTAAAAGGTGTTTATTCGTAGCTCTAGGACTCTGACACTCCACGAACTTCTCCACACACAACACTTCAATCTCCCGAAATGGTTACCAGCCAAATTTGGTCATAAAGGTGATGTTGTCGATGAATGTAAGTATTATCCTATTATTTCAACTGTCCAAACTTTATGAAGCCAAATCTGACGGCTAACGCAAATTATCCTTGTTCCACGATCTACGATAGATATTCCTTTTGGAACTCCGGGCTTCGAGAGTTCTAAGACTCCAACACACACTGTCTCCTAGAATGTCGAGCATAGAACTAGCTTTGATATTTTTACCCTCAACAAACTCCAATTCTCTAGAATGTCAAATTGGCAAACTCTCGAATGGGCACTATCCAGAGCTTCGTTACTCTGGCTCTCTAAAACTTCGAACTTTGGAAGTTTTAACCACAACACTTTCCAATTCCCCCAAACGTCGAACTAGTGAACTCTCAGAGAGTTTAGGCATTGAAGGTCCACACCTCTCCTATAGCAAATGGATGTGGTCCACTCTGGAACTCGGGGCTTTAAGGGTTTTTCATCCTTGACTGGAAACTTCTCCCAAATTGTCAAACACTGAATTGGTGAAGGGCGGAGATCCAAGGTCCACGTTCTCCCGTCAATGGATGACCATGATTGAATCTGGGATTCAACGCTTTGAGACTTTTCATGCTAGAACACATTCCACCCACAATCCTCAGAAGATCCAA
Organism: Picea engelmannii; assembly: GCA_009831015.1. NCBI lineage: Eukaryota > Viridiplantae > Streptophyta > Pinopsida > Pinales > Pinaceae > Picea > Picea engelmannii. Next base: position 15,540 of record WSFP011435108.1, read on the forward strand.
ATCTCTGAATACTTTATTATCTACGGACACGTGTACCCTACAACTAATGTTCAAGATTTACTCCGAACTTCGGGACTTCGGGGAATTCTTCCCTTTGTGCAATAATGACCAAATTTTCCTAGAGTGTTGAATCGTCGAACCACTTTGAGTATCTAATGGCTTGCAATCACCCCCTTGATCTATGGTGTAGATTCACTCTGTGACTTTAGAGTTTCGGGGAACTCTCCTCCTAGAGACACAAGGGTCAAAATATACCAAAGTGTCAATCTTTGAATCCATGATATCTAGACTCATGTTCTCCCATGCACAGATCCAACAGCTAGGATCGTATCTTCTCAATGACACCTCTCCTCTTATATGGTGTTTGATCCAATGGACCATATCTGATCTTGCATCCAAATCCAATGAATGTTGTGGCATCTTCCTCTGTTGTAGTTCCACTTCCCTTCAATGAAGGATTTCTCAAACTTTTCAAAGACTTGGACTTTGATTTCTCCTTTGCAGAGTCACTCCTTGGCCTCTCCGTGTGCTACACCTCTTAATCTTGGAACTTATAATAATTTATCTTGCACACACTTGCACTTCTCCTGTAGTATATAACTTAGAAAGGTTCTTTCCTTCTGCACACCTTGCATAGGATCTGCACACACTTATGTTGTCTCCCTGAGCTTCCAACTCTTCGAATACAAAGGGTTAAATCCTTTGTTCCTTAAGATGACTCCTTGTGCCCTCCTAGAACCCATTCTCCTTCTCATGAGATTTCGAACATATTCAAAGTGTTCTCCCAGCACCCTCCTGACACTCTTTTATCTTCCTCTTGAGCTTTACCATCACTTAAACAGAATGTTGGCTTCATCCACTCCTTGCACTTTCCTCCCGAGTCTTGTACTGTAAAGACTCACCTGCACACTCCTTGTGCTTAATCTTCCTTCTGATATTTTTCACGACTCTGAGTGTAGGCACACTCCTTATGTTCGATATATGCACTCCTTGCACTATCCCTTATGATCTTATGACCTATTATGGTGTTCCCACCTGGAACACTCCTCATAGAAATCCTGAATGAGTTCTTGTGCACTCCTTGCGCTGGCTTCTCAGAGTTTTCCAGCAACTCTGGTGTGCACTCCTTACACTATCCTTGAGAGCCTAGAACACTCAAGAATTCATACAGATAGGGAATTCTATATATTCCTACAAAGGGAACATTTAAACACTCATAGAATTCATAAACATGCACAATAAACTTTTAGAAACAAGCATTCAAAAATAGAGAACACACATAAATATTTGTATGCAGGGAAATATGCTCTTCTATTAAATATGAATGCTTTTTACAATGTTTACAAGACTGGACTTCAACAGGGTCTCATTTCGTCTCTACTCTCCTCTCTTGATAACTATTCTCTTCTCATGATCTTCTCTAATTCATTATGATCTCAATACATTGGGATTTTTACAAAACAGGTGTTTCTCGAGCCTTCCTCTATCTACCTACATTAAATTACATTTAATTTACATCTAGTATGAATCAAATCTAGATTCATCTACCAATCAGCCATTAAAGGTAACTTACATGCATCCTGTACAAATACAATGGATCTAATTTCCTCGATCCTTACAATATTTATTACATTAAATTTGAGATTTAAACTCAAAATGAGAAGGTTGGCGCTTCTCTCTCCTCGGGATCTACTCCATCCTTCTATGTTGTTGTGTTGGTTGTTGATGTGTTGCATCAACATGTGGCTCACGGTAAGTATCCCACCAATATCTAACATGTGGAAGGTCCTTAAGGAGTGTGAAGGTGATCTTTTCATTGTTGCAAAATTTGTGGATAAAGAAATAACCCTCTAGCATATTTAACAATTTTTCCAAAGCATGGACGTCTATCTTGTTAGAAAAACAAGATCACGGAGCAACAAAATAAAAAAAATGTGGAAATAAAACATAGAAGATACACAATACAATAGAGACACATATATATGTGGTTCACCCAGTGTGGGATACTCCCACCATAGAAATTGTCAGGTCCTTCCTTTTTATTATCCAACAAAATGAAGTGATACAACCTACAACACAACCGCGGTAACTTCATCTTATTTATCTCATAGTCTCCTCTCTCATAATACAATATTTGTCATAACACACAGTCACAATACAATTCCCTCATAAAAGAGGGTTACCTTCCAGGGAAAAAATCCATAACATAACGCCTACCATCAGATCTATGACCTTATAAGGAAAGATCCAGATTGACTGTAAAATTAAGATATTTGAATTGAAAAAAAATAAAAATTTCGACCCCCTCATGGTCGAGGGGGGCATGAATTGTGTATCCTGCAGTTTCTTTGACCTCCATATGAATTAGGAAGATAACCAGGATCCACAATCAACATATCTTTCCTTCAAATAAAGTTATATCAAATTTGACTTGTACCTTGAAGGGTGTCACACCTTCGAAGTGAATGTTGGTTGAAGATGCCTCCATTGTTGTCGGCAGCCGTCAAAGGATCTAGGAGAAATTATCGATCATCTTGTTCATATTTCATGCAAGGGATTCCTCTCGAAACAGTTTGAAAGGATATATTGTCCCATCATACCTCTTTTCTTTCACCATGGAAGGTTTCTTGGGCATGTGAGAGTGGTTGTCCTCAATAGAAACAAGCTCGAGACCCAACTCTCTATACCCTGACCTTGTCGGGGACATGCACTAAGAACGATAAGGAGAAGAATGCTTTGATACCATTGATCCAGATTATTTTTGAGGAACGATATGAAGGTTGAAATATAACAAAAAAATACATAGATATATGGGAAGGAACACAGTAATATAGTAAACCTCATATTCTATTAATGATTGTCTGAAATACAACTAGTAATATAGTAAACACATAAGCTAGAGAGAAAGGTGGTAGCTTATCTTTGAGAAGAGATGTGTCTACTATGGTCATTAGAAATAATTTGATTACAATGAGTTTCCAAAGGCCTTTTTAAAATAAATAATAAATGAGAAAATCCTAATCATCAAAAAATCTAACCCTAGGAGATGAAGCACCAAAAGTCATGTGGGCCCCGATGGGGTAAGTTGGTAGATTAACTTCCCCGGGTTGTAAATTTTGCATACGATATCCATTTTAGGTGCAGGATAGCTTGTTGGAAAGAAATATCTAAGGAATACACATGTTTCCATCACACTTTGGCTAAATCTGATAGTGTGATAGTTTCACGCCCAAAAAACGTTGTTTAGGGACTCAAAATGGCCCCAGAAGTTTAGGACCCGAAAAACTACCAAACTTGAAACTAACCTTTGAGCCAATGGAATAGGTGGGTGGACACCGATATCCACCTAGATCATGATTACATATGAACAAAATTGGTTATATGAAAACATAAATTACATTGAAATAACAAAGAGATGACATATTGTATCAGGCGATTTCATGATCGAAGGCATGAAATCACTTTTGAAATATTTCTCACTGTGGAATGACTCTGACTAGATCTATTCTCAAACCTGTAATTTTATTTTGTTCTAGAATAAACATAGAGAGTCATTTGATCGCATATCTTTTCCAAATCCTCATTCCTATTTTATCCCACGAGATCCAGAAGTAGTTGAATTAGTGAGGCGTTGCAAAAACATAGTCTTTGCAAGAAGCTTCAAACGTGTAACTTCATTTACCAAGACAATGCAATAATAAAATTACTCAAAATAAATGAACGAATTATGACTATAGGCATGAGTGATTACCTTATGTTCAAATTTTCCTTTTTGATAAAAAAAAGAAAAAGAGATAATGAGCTTAAATATGGAAATAGGGAAAAATATTATAGGAAAAGGTGGTCAAAATGAGGTCCTTAGGTAGTCTCATAGGTGTCAAAACATGGACTCCACATCTCTCCCACACCTGAGAGATTGCATGTCGTCATGCAAGGAAAATTGTAGCTTCTGCAAAACTTCTAACCTTCTAAATTCTAAAATCTTTTGCTCACATCCACTCAGCTCCTATGGACTAGAGTTTGTACATTTGAGGTTCCATATTTTGACTTGAAGCCTCTGAATTCTTTCCTTAAGCCTTCTAATCCTTATAAATCACTTCCTGACTAAATTATCAGTATTTTTGAGTATTTCCTTGAGCTATTCAATTTAATCTTGAAATCTCTGGTTGGTACTTCTCAATAGCTCATTTTCATTCTTGATAAATCCCTATAGAGTAGTTAGTTCTTTAATGGTTTGCTTCATTTATCTGATCTTGTTTTCATGTTTAATGAATGGAATTCCATAAAAAACACATATTTCTTCATTAAAATCTTATGTGTGGGGATGAGAGTCATTTCCTTGGTCTACAGATACTACCCCTTTCACTTTTTCATATTTTTCCTCATGGTGATGGAATTTCCTATAACCTTTCGTGGGTAGCTTCTCCCAACTTTTTCTTCAATAAATCTGTGAGGGTCATCTAGTCCTATCGTTCTTCTTCGGTCAAGTCCACCTTTTCCATTTTCAAATCCTGGCTTCGAGTTACTCTAGTCATTGGAGTTACATCGAGGGTATTTCTTTTCCTTTCTCTCCGCTTAACTTCTCTCATTATCAAGACCTCCTCATCCTCTCTCTCATTCCCATCAATATCTGCAAGTTCAATTTATTCTTCATCTTTGGGCTCTTGAGTTTCTATATGCATGTTTGTATTCTAGTTTTTTAACCTCTGTATCTTGTGTATTTACGGTCTTAGTTTTTCCCCACTGCTTTAAACCTCTCCCAATAGTAGTACCTCCATCAATAAATCAGTTTCTGACTTAAAAATGGTCCCAATCGTCCTTTCTTTTATTTAACTCAGCCACGGTCAAGATCTTGATTAGACCATGGTGGAATAGATTTTTCTATATATTCACTATCCTCTTATGTGCTTTTAGCACCATCTTAATAACTGACATTTTCAAATAATCGGAAAAATTCAACCTATGTCCTTTAAAGTGCATTAGCACACATATATGGAATAAAAATTCTAACCCAAAACGTCCTTCACAAGTAATGTATTTTTGCATAATAAAGAGTTGGTCTCGATACCTTTTCTTAAACCATATATGTTGCAACCCTTTCTCCCAGTTGGGTTCACATTCCCCTGTGAGGAAATTCACATACACCTTCTTATCCATCGGATGATTCTTGAACCATATGTCTCCATCCTGAGGTAAGTCCATCATTGTTGCAATGGAGTCTTCTATCACCTAAAATAAAATATTCCCAACACATTCCCTATCTCCATGGAAATTCTTCATGAATGCCATAGTTTCTTTTCGATTGTTCCCAAATAACGTTGTGAAGAATGAAAACCATCCCACACTCTCAATATTTATTTTTCATTTAGAATAATCCTCTAGCAGTTATGTACCTGTGGGATAGAATCAAACTATAGTCTTTGTGATTCAATGTTTACCCTCTATTTGGGAGAGTATGAAATCCATCGTTTAACATTTGAGTTATGTTGGTTGTGGAGCCTGATTATCTTCCTGATTCATAGGTCTTTTACTTTCAGTCGTGTTTATACCCCATGAAGATGGACATTTGAAGTTGGAAAAGATACACACTAGCCAGAATCCTGCAGACATGTTAACAAAGGGAGTAACCAGGGAGAAACTGAGTTCCTA
>WSFP011435109.1:0-21187 GCA_009831015.1 Picea engelmannii
TGTACCAACAAACCATATTTGATCTTTTATCGATTCTCTATATTGTTCTAATGTTAACACTCTGGCGAATTAAATTTGTATGAGGCACTTCCTTCAAACCATTTTCATATGACCATAGGTGCATAACCATAGTCTTATTGATTTAAGCAATGCCTCTTATTTTACCCTTATTTATTTATACGACCGCAGGTGGTGACCAGGCTCTAGGCTAAATAATTTCTTGATCACTTGTCAAGATAGACGGTCACATTTTAATCACACAATGAGATGGACGGATATCATTACTTAGGGATTTTGTCCTTTGCAACTTCTAGCCTCTGTAATCTTTCAAATCTCTCGAAGCGGATTTCATCGAAATGCGTATACGGATTTCATTTAGTAGATCGGACATTCCATATTTAATCTTCTGCAAATGGACGATCCTTATTTACTTCGGAACTTTGGCTATTCATGGCTCCTGGACTTTGGAGTACCAATTCCTCCAGAGTTATTACCTACCAAATAAGTCATACAATGGTGGTGACCATTTGTTGTCGGTTAACACCTCCTCTTATGCTATCCTTCCACTATACTTGATCAACAGTCAATAACGCTCTCAAATTATCAACGATTAGCGTTAACTTCGGCCTTCGACGCTTCAGGTAGTTATTGGTGTTATAAACTGGTTTCCCTCGAAGTATATACTCTTGAAGTGACATAACTTGCTGACATCACTGCTGACTTGGCACTAGCCGAGTGGTTGTCATGTGTCACTTAGATTCGTGATTTTCACGTACCTGAAATGCCAATTTCATCTTGAATCTTGTCATTATCTGATTGTGCCACATGTCCTTGTTGATGTGGTCTCCTGATGTGGCACATGTCCTCCTCCTGGGTCTAATAGTCATCATGTATACTCCAGATCTGATGGTCCTTCTTTATGGCTTACTCTGTCCTTCCACTCAACTTGATCCAATGATCGAGAATGCTCCTTGAGTAGATCAACAATCAGGGATGATTGCGAGGTCCCAACTAGCATGATGTTTAAAACTATCGTCGAGTTCCGCAATGGAACTGCTCGTTGGTAGTGGAACTAATGCCAGCCGTAGATCTATTTACGAGTGACGATCGACGGTCTAGACTAATTGAGGGATTGGAATTAATGCGTTGTTTAATCCTCCCTTCGAGCTCCACAATCAATCCCTGCCCTTGATCTAGTGCTTGCATATCCAATGGTCACGACTTGATCTGATCATTGACCAATCCTCCAACGGTCCTTCTCTTGTAACTCCAAGATCTAACGTTCGAGATATAACTCTTCCAAACTCTGACTTCCCCTCGATATGACGGTCCCTGATTTGTCTGAGATCTATATCAACGGACAGGATTCTTTGCATGCTACCTCTCCTGAGCTTTAGAGTGGATTCCTCTGCACCTCGTGTTATGTCTTATGCGCAACTACTCCTTAAAACTATCTCAATGAACATGAATCTTCCTTGAATCCTTTGGAGTTTTCCTATGGGGATTTCGATCCCGGTGGCATTTATACAATGTTCTCTTCTTCTGAGATTTTAAGCTTGAATCTCTGCATATTGTTTTGATATTTTCATTCTCTACTAATTGTTATACTATTGACATCAATGAAAATTCATCAATGATAACTTATCATCACATCAAAATGACATCGATTGTTGACATCAATGACAACATATCAATGAAAATATGTCCAACAATCTCACCCTTTGTCATTGAGGGAAACACACTAACTTCATACACAAACTCCCCCTGTGATGATGCTTCTCTCCTCTGAAGTTACTCTCCCCCTTTGACATCAATGGAAAAGGGTTGCTCCCCTTATGATCAACCTCTATCTATCTGCATGTTGTTGACCAAAATATGAACTTGAGTAACTCCCCCTGCAATCATGCTCTGCTTGCCATAACTTAATGACTCCCCCTACCAATATGCTCTCTTTGCCTATGACTACTCTCCCCCTTTGTTTCTGAAAGGGTAGCTCTTCCTGACAAGATCTCTTCCTCTGTCAATTTACTAATTGTTTATCTCAGTCCATTGGTATATTTGTGTTCAAATAAGTAGTCTTCTTGATACCAACTTGTAGTGATACCCCTTTGTAGTGATCAAGTATTTCAAAACTTAATCTAATTACTTTATTATTTAATAACCAAAATATTCCTCCTAAGTCTTTACTGGCTTTCCTTTGTCACATAGAACAAGAGTATGAATCTTACTGATCTTTTTGATCTGCTTCTTATTCTTCTTTGATATTTCACAGGAATATCAATTGAGGAATGATACCAATTGATTTAAATACCAATTTTGTTATCAATTGATCTTTTTTGACCACTAATCTATAGACAGTCAAGATTTTCCATATTTTAAAAACTCTTGGCATAATCCTTTGATTTTCTAGAAACCAATTTAAACTTCTTTTTGTATTTTCTTTCTTTGGCTAACAAATTATGACATCATCATAATTTGATATTGTCCCATATTATTCTATAGGTACTTCCTTTTCTTGGGCTTGATTTATTTTATATTGAATTTCACATTCTTTATTAGGACCTTCACCCATCATTTTCTTATTATTAATTTCTTCATTTTCAGGTGTAATATAATCTTTCTTGCTTTCTCCTTCATATTTTCTTCTCCATATCTTTCTATGAGATATACTTCTTTTTGGATATTCTCTTTCTAATTGTGTTTTTGGACATTTGTCATCTCCTTTCTTCTTCCAACTTTTATTAGGTTTTGTCACTGACTTGAATGAATTATTTAAGGATTGAATTTTTGAACTCCAGTTTTGGGATTTGTGCCCAAACCTATCACAATTGTAACATCTTATTGTATGACAAAAATTTTCGTTGTGCCCAACAAAATTGCATCTCCAACATCTAATTGAGTTTTTGGATTTTCTTGTATATCCTTTCTCTAGTTTCTTGCAGTCCATTGCTTTATGGCCAAGGCTATGACAAGAAAAGAAAAAGCCATTGAAGGTGTTTCCATTCTGTTGAGCACTCAACACACCCTAAAAAATATATGAACATTTTATTTTTTGGGTACCACTCAATATTCTTCATCGACTGTCTGCACAAATCAACAACCCAGATTTTCCCCGACTCACTTGAGAAGTTCGGCATCGGCGAAAGATAAAGGCGGTGAAAATTATTTGGAAAGTCAAAGTAGTCGAGTACCGACCTTCATCGGCATTGGTCGATGAAAGCATTCCTTTCCCATGAACAACCTCAAGAAGGATTTCACCTAAGGCCGATCCATTCGGTTTTGGCAAGAAAAAGTGAAATAATGAACACTACGCAGAGGTAAGGAGTAAACAGTCGATCCTCGATCAGACACGCCACATTCAAAGATGGTATTTAATTCGTAGATCACACATTAGTTACTAATTTGTTCATGAATCAAAAGGATCCATTAAACCCACTGATACAATGTATCTTCCCCCGTCCCTTCGCCGTCAACTAGTTAAGGTTTATTTGCAGAAATTTGAGGGTAATTTATTTTGAATTTACATTTATTACTCATATTAACTGATCGATATGATTGGTAGTACCTCTCTAGTTATATCATGTTCTATTCATTGTGCATGGCCCCATTCTGCGCAGCAAGAAATTCATAACAAATAGAAGAGTGAAGCCAACAACCCAGAAGAAAACGCCCAAAGTTCAGTGAGTATTAAGCAATTGTCATAGCAAGTATTACATGTATGTATCTACTAATGGTTTTCATGCATTTCATTGTTACATGTCCGCACCCAACCCTGCTCTGTACGCATGTTCAAAAGACATTTTAAATTGCAGGATAAATGCCTCCGAAGAATCCTTCCACTAGGAAATCACCAAGAGCCCCTAAGCTGCAAGAATCAGAAGTAGGAGAAGGTTCCTCCCCATCAGTTGTGAGATAATTAGAATTCACTCCCAAGCTAGTGTATGTAATTAAGAGAATCATCAAGGATCCCTTTGTCCAGCCCCCAGCTTTCGGAGATACGGAGGCAAGCATTGGAGCCAAGATGACATTTCCTCATTGGGAATAAGTCTTCAAGAAAATCAAGAAAGAATAAACCCTCGAATATACCTTGCATAGAGATCTTGAAACAAGGAAACTCGACGATGAATTCCTCCCCAACATTCGCAAAGCTTATCTGCACATGGTGGCAAGCCGGTCTCTAGCATTTCCTTGCATCGAGCTCCTGAAGTGGATTATTGACCACGTCGATGCCCAAAAATGTTTAATCAATGATAATAACGGCGAATGCGTCAGAGTCTTCCTGCCATCAGAGGTGTAGAGTTACTATAAGCTCAAATATTTTGAGCTAAAGCTGAGCACTGATTTCGTCTTGAGTTTCTATGTGTCACACGATACTAGCAAAATCATGTCGTCTTGGTGGAGAAAAGACAAAAAATTCACAAACCATACTGTTGACTGGTATCCAACAGCCAATCTCAGGAAACCATACATATATCTCATGGATCTACTCTACAGGTTACATGGGGAGAAAGACTGCTCCCAATTTTCAAAGGTTTGGATGCCTCTGGCTTTTACAATCACCATTTTAGGCACAGGCTTCAATTGGTGTGCCATCATCTCCAAGAAGTTGAGCACCTGCATAAAACATGCTCAGGTGCCAAAGGAAGGAGATACCCTCGCCTTCTACATGGCCTTGTATCTAATGGACGTCATATATGCCAGGAACGCTTTCACCGGGATGAACCTGAATTGGCACTCTTCGGAGCTTGTGGTCCATGTATACTTTAGCAACCTATGGGAAAACAGGTACAAGAAATCCTATAATGTTATCTACGATCAGTTTATTGCACACACATACTTCTTGCTCTTGAGGAAAGAATGCCATAGATTGTCAGATGAAGCAAAGAAGGTTATAACCAAAATTGGCCATTGGCATTTAGATGAACCAGAAACCTATATCAGGGTTTTCAATGCCACAAGAACACCCCACTTATTACCCATTTATGTTCCTGACTGGCTAGTGTTAGGGGAAATTTGCTATCAAACCATCCTAGAAGGATACAATGCAACTTTAGTGAAATACAAGAAGCAGGCTTTCATACCGTATGGGTTTCATATCAGATTTTGCATGATCAAAGATACCGCGCATGCTAAACAACTCGGTCTAGGTCAATTGGAATTTCGGTTCCAAACTGGCCGATTTCGCAAACACGATCCCAAGGGATTGGTTCTACAACACCCGTCGCAGGTATCATTCTGTTGGCCCTATGCCCACGACCAGTTCAAAGATAAAATATTTACTCAGAACACCCAAGACTAGAATATGGTGGCGTCCAGGAGAGCTAGTCCTTGAGGAACCAAGTTTAGAGCTATGAACCACGAAGAACAGACAACATTTCTGGAGCAGGCAGTTCAAGAAATTAGCCGACACCCGGGAGGAGTAGTTTCATATGAATTGGATGAAGAAATAAGTGATCCCAAAGAAGACATTGAAGCTACAGAAACTCACCAGGAATCCCCGGTACAAATCAGGGAGCTTCTGGAAGATCAAGCTGCATGAGAAAGGGGTACGTTGTTACTTCAGTAAACTGAGTTTTTGATGAAATGGATGCGGGATGACCCGTATCTTTTCATAGGACCTGAAGTATCAACTGTTATTCAGAGTATCCCGAAGGATTCAGATGATCTTGGGTCCATATCCCCCAACAACACCCATGGGTTAGGCAACCTTGAACCCACAACATCATCAATCGATCCTTCAAAAGAAGGGACAACTCAACCAGAGACAGGTCAGGTCTCGATAGAGACACAAGAGCCCAATCCCTTAAGAACTCTTATACATATTTACAGTGACGACGAGAGTCTGAAACCTTCTCACGACACCCCAGTGCGAGTCCAAGAGGAAAAAGGTCACGAGAAAACCACTTCCCCTGAGCCCGAGGTCCAAGACAAGCAGGCCTTACAAATGGAAATAGGGTCTAAAGGTGGCCTCAACACAAGAGATTCTGATAGACAGGAAGCAGAAGCAAGACTGAGTGGTGAAACTCCACAAAAGAAAATCGGCAGTTCTATGACTGATGAGCAAGTAAGCAATGATTTTTTACCCGATGACTCCATTACGCCCAATATTCAAGTCCCAAACGAACGACAAGTATAGGTTGGATCCACAAAACAGAGTGACAAAATTCGAGAACCCACTCCTGAGCAGTTATACACCGCGGGTAGCTTGAGAAACAACCTCTTATGGGGAGATCAACAGATACCAGAACCGGTAGACGAAGTAGCAGATATCTATGCAATATCCTATGATCAAAAGAGGAAGGCTATCGTTCAAAGGACCATGAAGAGGTGAAGGATCACTTTGGATCAATCCATCGTGGTTACCACAAAGGAGAACTTAATCAGCACTCCAAACACTCGCACATACGAACTGATCGGCGTAGGAAAAGACCTCTCAGATGCCACTCAGGAAAGATCCAAGAGAGATGAAAAGGAACTAGCCAACACCCAGGAGGAGCTTGAACACCTACGCCATATTGTCAAATACTATAAAGGAGCTACATAGACCACCGTTGATCTGAAGGAAGAGTTCAATGGAGTTTATAATGAGTTAAATAAGGAAAGACACTTGTTAACTGAGAACATAGTCAAGTTCCAGGAGGATACTCTCATGGCACTCGCGACATGCAAAGAGATGAAAAGGTGGCACAAAAAGGCACAACTAGCGGTAGAGAGACTCAAATACATTGAGGCGGTCTAGTAGGGTCGAGAAAAGGAAAATCATGGCATTCGGTTGGTCGGCAAAAGTAGTCTCAATCGCATGAATAAATTTGTCAAATACTGGGTGAAGATGACCCGAGATCCAGATCGAGAAATCCAAAAGCAATGGGCCAAGTGCCAGAAACACTGGGGTAAAATTAATAAAGTAATGAAAGATGTCGGTCTCCCCGAATTTGGCACCCCCGATGAATTCACTAACTAGAGCAATGTGTTCAAGACGCACTCCATACAAGACTCACTTTGGGTTGAAGAGTGCACAAAGGTCACTGATGCAAAGCCAAGGCAAGTGCAACAATTCGAAGGACACCCGATCAGAGCTCGAGCCATGTTGCAACAGCTGAACTCTAGTTTGGTAAAGTATCGAATGCATGCAGTGTATATCAGAGGAGTATATGTTGCCCCTATGGAAGAACACAGGTTCCCATGGGCTCAAACTTGTGAAGATATGTTTATCAGCTGGTCTGAATATGAAAGAAGCCACCCTTTTCAAGAGACATCTCAGGTGGACTATTGAAAGAAATTGTTGGATGATCACTCCACGTGGCAATTTTTGTTTGGTATGAACTGTATTTAGTCGTTAATGGTTGAATTTTAGATTACAAATAGAGACATCGATCGATTAGTCAAAGGTCGATGGTTGTTGTAAGAACTATCTCTTTTTGGTTTGTTGATAATTATTTTGAGACTGCTATGAATTGAGAAGTCCTTCTGGACTAAAGACAAGTTATTTCCATCAGATGTATGTGATTGTAGTTGGAGAAGAATTACTTCCTATCATGTTCCAAGAATGATGTAGTAAATGAGTAAGAGCAATCGATTCTGTTGTCAAATTATCTGGTGCAATGTTTTGATGTTCTTCACTTTAATGATGAAGATAAATCGTTGTGTTGTTATGTAATTAATGTTATGGTATATGAATTATTTTTCTTGCCATGATCTTGGTTACATATGTGTTTTTATTTCTATTGGTTAGACTCTCAGGCTGTAATTAGATGCTCATTTGGTTAATGTATTATTACTAGGCCCTTTGGTATAGAGTTATTGTCTGCACGTTTGAGCAGCGGGTTATCCCAAGCTCAGCCCTTCTCAGTAGTTGAAATTTAATCTTGTTGATTACTAAGTTAGTTTATGTTGGCTTGCATCTCTCAGAAAATCCCCACTCAATAGAAAATACAGAAAAGAACGGTCCTACCTAAATGGAGAACCTTCACAAGAAAACAAAAAGCCCATCGATAAATTGGTCAGATCACAAGATATGGAGAACCATTCCATCTCAAATGTTGCAGAGTCTAACTGGGCCTCGGTGGCGGGTTTGGTTCCTTTTGTTGAATCAAGGGATTTAAGACCCATCAACAGAATTGGCGCTAGAAGGAGGGCATGAGAATGAATGGTTGAATATATAACTTATATAACATTTCGAACAGTCTACAGATTCATTACAGTCCACATGCATGGATAGTCATCCAATAGACAACCCACACTTACTGAGTACTCCCGAAATGGGTAACTCACCCAAGTCCAAGGAAGAACCTTCTCACCCTGAAATACCCTACGCCCTCCCTCACGAGGAAGTGAATCAATTCAGGAGGATCACCAGAGCCTACGCCTGACAAATCAGTTCATTTTCCTTAACTCCCATCCTCCCTTGGATAAAACAACAAAGTAGACCGGTGGTTATCACTCCTGACGAAGTTTTTGTACACTTTTTTGAAGACTTAATAGGCTTCGTGATCACTGAAATCCAAGAACCTCTTGATCTCATCCCTGAAATGCCAGTCGGCGATATCTCCAAGCCTGACGACTTTTCGGAAGAAGAAGAGCTTGACTCTAACTCCGAATATATGGAAGGGAGCAACGGTCGTGAGGAAGAAATATAAGTTCCACTTCAAGACAACCAACCTTGGTTGGTCGGAGACGTCATGGCCATCCCTGGATGGGTACGCAATCTTCCCCGGCACCCGGAAAAGTTGCTTACCAAGTACGGCCCTGAAACTTTAGGCTTGCCTGAAGGCCATATCAAGAAATTCATACTTATGAACGTTCAACATGAAGACATAGTATGTAGGATTTTTCCCTACACATTTGAAAAACTCTGCTTCCACGTGGTATTTTAATTTGCAGGTAGGATCTATAACTAGCTAGACTAAATTCCAAAAGGATTTTCTAGACAAATTTGCAGAAGAAACTACTACAGGAGCCCTGATGGTTGAGTTGTTCGCAGCCACCATGACCCCAAAAGAAAGGGTTAAGGATTTCAATCAAATATTCACAACCATCTTAAACAAATTCCAGCCCGCGGTGAAACCCACTCAAGAATTGCAGATTGAGGTTTATGCCAATGCGCTTATGGATTCTATTTCAATGTTTGTTAAAAGAGTCACCAAGCAAACCCTCGCGGAGAATTTTGAAGAGGCCAAGGCGATAGAATTTCAGATGAAAGGATGTAAAGTAGGTCAAGCCTCTCTAGTAAGAAAAGAAAGTCAACCCCCTCCTAGGAGAGGACTCCTTTTGACTAGACCGTCGGGGAAATCGGCTGAACATGCTCTCGATAAAGGTAATGGAGATATAGAAGATCTGCAACGCATGGTCAAGAAACTATCAAATGAGATTATAGACATGAAAAGAAGTGCAAGGGAACAAAACCAAGGCCAAAGACCCTATAAGCCTTTCTTTAAAATAAACCAACCTTTCAAAGAAATTGAGCCTCCCCCAACCAACCTAAACATTGACCTAGGGAATGTTGTGACTGATTCTTCCTGCACCTATCACCAGGAGAACCATTCTGAAAGAGAATTCCCTCAATGGGTCCATGCCATGAATTTAATGGCCAATCATTTTCTGGACGAAGTCTCACTGACCGAACAGTCAAGCAGTTTGGCCATTAATATTGTCGATCAGGAAGAAGTTGACCATCCACGAGACACAACCATGTTGATATGGGATCCCGACGTAATCGTGTCTTCAGATGATCTGTTTGAGTCTCAAGAACAACCCACAGAAGTTTCAGTAGCACAAACCCATAGTAAAGGTCAACCCGACTCAAAAAATGTCGATGTCGCCCAGGCCCTGCAAGGTAAGTTAACTCCCGATCGTCCGAAAATACATTTCTCTCCCGATGAAAAGCCTATAAGAATCCATACCAAGAAATTTCCCAAGCTGGATTACAACGTAGTCGAATATTTAAAAAAGTTTAAGGCTAATATATCAGTTATGGATATATGTAGGATTCCTCAGCAGAAAGACTTTTTGTTGCAAGCTCTGAGCTTGGTAGAAGACCCGACTATAAGAAACGGCCAGAAGAAAGATCTATCCTCGACATATTTGGCAAGCAAGCCAACCATAAATACCTACTCAAAAGGCAAGAAGGAAAAGCCTTTTGTACCACCTTTCCTTTTAACATTCGAAGTTTTTAACAGGAATCTTCACAATTGCTTAGTAGATTCTGGGGTGTCCTATAATGTAATTCCCTTGGTCATTTGTAAGAAACTGGGTGTTGTCCCTCTCATAAGTGATAAGCATCTCATACAACTAGATAGAACCCAATTCAAAGTTATGGGAGAACTCAAAGATGTAATGATCAGGATAGCAACACATCCTAATTTCATGCAAATAATTGACATCATTGTAGTAGATATCCCATAGGCATATGGACTACTGTTGAGTCATGACTGGTTCGAAAAGATGAATGGATATTTTAGTACGAACTGGGCACACCTTTGGTTACCTCTAAAGAGATACAAGATCATGATGAGAATCGACAGAGAAAGATATCTGAAGCATACGACCACCGACCTAGAAACCTCGAACGAACCCGCATCTACCGATTTCCCAGTATTGGGAAATTACTCATGTGATTCCCACTTCAGGGACTTTTCTCCTCTAATGTCCATTGTTCCTCTTACCCAAAACTCCAAAATAATATTTCAAGAGGAACCGTCGACGCCAATAGAGAACGCTCTATTTTGCCAAAATCCTGCGATTGAGCTTACGGGATGAGAGATCGGTAAGCAAGAAATCGATATAGAAGGAAGAAAGGGTGATTACCTTACACATATTTGGACCCTCTGCTTTGATGGATCTAAATCACAAGAAGGGTCAGGAGCAGGGTGTATCCTTATCAATCCTAAAGGACAACGTTATTTCCTATCCTGCATGCTAGAATTCGAATGTACCAAAAACACTGTTGAGTATGAAGCTCTAGTGCAAGGATTAAAGAAAGCCATCGATCTGGGTGTCGAGGAGTTGAAGGTTTTCGGGGATTCTAAGTTCATTGTTAGAAAAGTAAAGAATATTATTCATTGTAATTCGCCGCATCTTAAGAACTACCAGCAAGAGGTGCATAGGCTAATAGAGCGCCTTGGCGCTTTCAATATCAGCGCAATCCCAAGAGCAGAGAACGTTCTTGTCGACTCCTTGGCCATAGTTTCTTCCCGACTATCACCTTTAGAAGATTATGAAGCCTCTCGATTCATTGTGGAGCTTCTCTACAAACCGTTGGTGCCGAACAATATTTCCAGTTGGAAATTCTTTGAATGTGACGAGAAAATCATAAACTTCTTGACCAACCAAGACAATTTCAAAGACCTAGCCCAAGAGAAAACAACTGAAACTAATCCCCAAATAGGACAAGATGTTGGAAAGCTGAAAGTTCACACAATCCCAAAGGGGGTAGCTAATCTAGAAAGTTTGTTTGATCTAAAGGATCGTTTTAAAGGACCCAAAAATGCGAAGACTGGTAGCTCTTGCCCCCTCCATGAAACTGTGAATCTTGGGACTCCAGAGAACCCAAAGAATGTTAATCTCGGCAAAACTATGTCTATGGAAGAGAGGAAATCCTACCTCAAATTATTCAGACAATACCAGGATGTCTTCGCATGGTCCTACAAGGATTTGAAAACATACGATACCTGCATTATTCAGCACACCATCCCGTTGAAACCCGAAATGAAACCTTTCCAGCAAAAGCTCTGGAAGTATCATACATCCCTAGAGCCTCTCATGTACCAGGAATTAAGAAAGCTTCTAGATGTGAGGATAATTTTTATTCTGAGAGTCAATTATTATTCGCCCACCTTGTTTAAAGATGCTCACACTCACGCTAGGAACTGTAAGACTTGTCAATTAAATGTCGGAAAGGAGAAAAAGAAAGCAATCCCACTTCATCCTAGGACTGTCTCCAGGCATTTTGAGCAGTGGGGGTTAGATATTGATGCAGGAGCATCACTCCATATTAGCAGTGTGCCAGCCAGCCAGCACATCCAGCATGCATTTAATGGAGAAAGGGAGAGGCGCAACCCTCTCAATTTTGAAATTCGAAATTTCAATAAATGTTGTAAGGCTTTTAATTCCAGACCATGCCTTTGTATAGGTAGTGGTTGAGGTTTCTTTTAATGGTTTCCTGCAGCAAGCCCAGGATGTAGTCAGGACTAAGCATCCATTTATGTAATGTAGCCATAGGAGCCACTCTGTGATGGGATAGCTTAGAGATGGTGAGGTTGAGGATAAGCTCGAGAGAGCCCTCTTTGTAATTAGAGAGAGTGATAGGACAAAGAATGAGAGAGATAGGAGGAGAGACCAGAGTAGAGAGGTCTCGAGAGAGAGATGAGACTTGTTATAGTCCAGCCTTTGTAAACACCTTGTATAGGCATTTCTGAATGAATAGAAGAGCAGTTTTTCCTGTCATGAATTATCTGTATGTGTTTGCATGTTTTTATGCATTTAGTGTTTTGAATGCATAACTGGTGAAGTATTTCATAAGTTTCAATTTCTTCTCGTCTTGGAGTTTTCGAGTACAAGGAGTGCACATAATCCGCAAGGTGTGCGTTGACAAAGGTGAGACAACCTTAGGAAATCTCAAGAGGGATAGCGTTGAACCTTCATCAGTAGAGGTGCAAGGAGTGCATAGGAAGGAACTCTGTCTCGAGTTCAGGGAAGACAGAACTATTAAAGGTTTTGTAGAGCTCTGCCAAGAGGGCATCGAGTGAGTGCATAGAGTGCACTAGGGAACTCTATTTCGAGTTCTGAGAAAAGAGAAGTGTCGAAGAGAAGACACTCATAGGGTTTCTCAATACTCTATAGGCTCTACAAGGTGAGCATCGAGCAGGAGGACACCAGGTGGGCATAAGGAGTTTTCTTTTCAATAAAACTTCTCGAATTTGAGTTATTTGAGATCCTTGAACGCAAAGTGTGTGTAGGAGTAAATCTCTGAGAGGACGAAGCTCAGAAGGGATAGTGTTTCTATAACATAGACGAGACCCAAAGGAACCAGGCTCGCAAGAGGAAGAGTCAAAATCTGAGGCCTTCGAAACTCTAAAAAGCTTCCAAGTCAGGAAGAAATCATAAGCGCAGAAGGAGGATGCCAAGTCATTGGCCAGAAGTCATTGAGAAGAATATGCGGACGGTCAGAATTCTCTGTGGAGAACTCATGAAATTGTGAGGACCGTAAGATCCAGTGGAGTTGTAAGGTGGTTAGGAGTTGGACAAACCCACCACCCTGATATCAAGAATTAACGTGAACCATTGATCATGGTCAGTTGAGCCGATAGATCATTTTGGGAATTCGGGGTTCATAAGTTTGGAGTGCAGGCCAAAATTCTTGGTCACTCCAAGTCCTGAATCACAAAATAGATTAACAAGGGTAGAATCGAATGGTGGAGCGCTTCCAAGAAGAAGTGTCGAAATACCGTGATTCGCCGGATCCAACCAACTAGTGAGGAAGTTAAGGCTAAGTGTATTTTAGCGTTCATAAGCTCAGGAGGAGTAGCAACTGTTGGATGGGAATCAACGGGAGCCATTGATCTTGTGCACAGATTTTGCGATTTTGGAATTCGAGAAATAGAGGGGGCTGTGATTCTGGAGTCAAGAGTTTCAAACTCCAAGTTTGCGAAATCTTGAAAAGAATGTAAGCCGTTGGATCGAGGTAGGCTCACAGCCATCGATCTCGTCAAAGGAGAAATTTCAAAATTCTGAAAATCATAAGGGAAGAGGAACGATTGTTGGTTGTTCACTCGAGTCCCGAAAAGCTGAAATTAGTGGGTAACAGGTGGCGTGTGCTCGACGCATTGGAGGAGTCAACCTTCTTTGACATTTTGGGTTTCGAGGTTTCGGGACTCAAGAGGTAGAGTTGCATGGTCAACACAACTACCGAAATCATGAAGAGAGAAACCCTGAAAGGTGGGTCCCTAGTATCAGTTAGAGGATAGATGCGATGGAAGTCAAAGGAGTGGTCAAAGTTTCGGAGTCAGGGAACTTACGTCATGTCACTCGCCAGCCCTTTCGGGGTTCGGAATTTTGGCAATTCTGAGGACAAGGAGCCGAGGCACTTTGCGTTGAAAACCCCGAAGTCGTGAAACGTGACATGTCTTTGGAGTAGGGTCATGGTCACGGAGGAAGCAATCACATGGACTGAGATTTGGGTAGGGGTTAATCATTGTTGAGCCCCATTTTGGCATTCAGGGATTGAAGAGTCAAGAGACTCGACATCAGGATCGCCGAAATCGCAAAATGAAAAAAGTGCCCTATGGATTAGCATATGGTCACAGGAGGTGGTCGCATGGAGGTGGGGCCTAGCCCGAGGGCTATCGCTCACACTGTTTTGAATTTGCGCCCAAAGCAAAGGGGATAAAGGACCTGTGGATTCGTTCAAAGGGTTCCAGTAGGAGTCCGAAGAGCCATTTCGGCTCAGAAGAATATCGATCCAGAGACGAGGAGGTCGCAGAACCTTAATGAGGTAGGGGGACTGCATCAAGTGGTATCAGAGCCAATATATTTTCTGTTTGCATATCACAGACAAGAGGAGGACTGTGAAGGGATACAGTCTGATACCATCATGTGGTACCAGAGCTGATATTTTCGTCTGTAGACTTTAGGCGAAGGAGACAGGAGGTGAAGGAAGAGACAGAGTAATGATGCTCTGTGAAGATTGTTGCAAGGTGTGCAGCAGTCAATAGACAACCAGGGGAGTTGTAGGAGAACATGGAGATTCTCTCTGACGTAGAGTGATCCATACGCTTGCTAGGAGGGCAGGTGAAATATGGAAATGGCTACTGAAGGCCATGAGCGTGGTGAAAGAGGATACCACCAGCATATGAGTAAAGCAGAGATTGACAAAGAACTCACTGAGATAAGGGCGAGAATGGAACATTTGACATTGAAGATGCAGTAGGAGGCAAAAGTACACTGGAGGTACGAATGGCCTCTGAACAAGAAAGCCAAATGGCCTGTTCAAAATTTGTTGGCTAGGAAACAACAACAAGAGTTGAAGAAGTGGCTGAGGTATGTTGAAAACCGCAGTGACACAGAGCTGGTTTGCATCTGTGAGCCAGAAGTCAGAGAAACCCTCAGTGATGAGGAAGAGGGATCAGTTTCAAATCTCATAAACTGCTAAGAGGGCAGGGATGAATTTTCAAATTTCCAGGTGGGCAATGAAATCAGATCAACAGAGGATCTCATAAAATTCCAGGTGGGCAAAAGTGGACTTTCAAGTTGCCAGGTGGTCAATGGAAAGAGATCAGTGGAAGGTCTCGCATACTGCCAAGGGGGCAGTGCTGAAAGTTCATATTGCCAAGTGGGCAATGAGATGGGATCAGATGATCTCATAGACTGCCAAGTGGATAGCAGAAAATTCCCAAATTGCCAGGTGGGAAAGGGGAAAGAGATGAGACTGTCTGAAAGTCTCATGAACTTAGAGAGTTCATATTAGCAAGGAGTGATGACAGGAGAGAATCAAAAGAGCATTCTGATGATTGGGGGAATTCGGGTATTCCTACCAGATAGCCTAATTGAGGCAAGAGCATGTGTTGCGGATGCAGCAACAGAAGGAGGAAAACCAACAGAGATTGTCAAAGAAGAGGAAGAAGTGGAGCAGACACTGATGTTTTCCCAAGGAGAAGAAGAAGAGCATTCAGTCGAGTTGCTCAAAATTTTCAGCCAGGAAGCTGAAACAGAAATGACTGCAGCACTGGATTCTGTAATAGAAGAGGAAATAGACAGCATGGATTTTACTGATCTGTATGAAGAATTGGAAGCCCTAGAGAAGAGGGTGATGGTGAAAAGTTTGCACATCCGACAAGCCAAGATGGAAGAAGTTGGAAGTATGCCAACAGGAGAAATGGCAGCACCAGAATTGCCACAAGAAAAAGCTGAGGAATAGTTCAGTGAGGAGACTGCAAAGTTGGAGTCTGCAGCAGAGTGGCCACTTAGTGCCACAAAGAGAGATAAAGATAGCAGGGGATATCGAGCAGATCTGCCCATTGAGAAGACAGAAGTGCGGCAGAGAAGACTGCATACAAAGAGCCAGCCACTGGAGCATCTGGACGAGGTAATTGAAGAAATCATAAGGTTGATGTTGAGTTCAACAGTAGATACTACCAGTAACGAGAAGGGAGCATGCAAGAGCAACAGGGCAGCAACAGTAGCAACAGCGAAGCAAAGGAGCAGATGGACAGCTCCAAGGGAAAGTTTGGGATCCAGGTGGATTTCAACACTGGAGAAGACGAGCTCATGATTAGGAGATCATGATTTTTCTAGCTGAGGAGTATGATGCAATAGCATCGCTCCATGTTAGCAGTGTGCCAGCCAGCCAACACATCCAGCACGCATTTAATGGAGAAAGGAAGAGGCCCAGCCCTCTCAATTTTGAAATTTGAAATTTTAATGAATGTTGTAAGGCTTTTAATGCCAGACCATGCCTTTGTACAGGTAGTGGTTGAGGTTTACTTTAATGGTTTCCTACAGCAAGACCAGGACGTAGTCAGGGCTGGGCATCCATTTATGTAATGTAGTCGTAGGAGCCACTCTGTGATGGGATAGCTTAGAGATGGTGAGGTTGAGGATAAGCTCGAGAGAGCCCTCTTTGTAATTAGAGAGAGTGATAGGACAAAGAATGAGAGAGATAGGAGGAGAGACCAGAGCAGAGAGGTCTCGAGAGAGAGCTGAGACTTGTTACAGTCCAGTCTTTGTAAACACCTTGTATAGGCATTTCTGAATTAATAGAAGAGCAATTTTTCCTTCCATGAATTGTATGTATGTGTTTGCATGTTTTTATGCATTTCGTGTTTTGAATGCATAATTGGTGAAGTATTTCATAAGTTTCAATTTCTTCCCGTCTTGGAGTTTCCGAGTGTAAAGAGTGCACATAGTCTGTAAGGTGTGCATTGACAGAGGTGAGACAACCTCAGGAAAGCTCAAGAGGGATAGCATTGAACCTTCATCAACAGAGGTGCAAGGAGTGCATAGGAAGGAACTTTGTCTCGAGTTCAGGGAAGATGAAACTACTGAAGGTTCTGTAGAGCTCTGCTAAGAGAGCATCGAGTGAGTGCATAGGGTGCACTAGGGAACTCTATTTCGAGTTCTGAGAAAAGAGAATTGTCGAAGAGAAGACACTCACAGGGTTGCTCAATACTCTGTAGGCTCTGCAAGGTGATCATCGAGCAGGAGGACGCCAGGTGGGCATAAGGAGTTTTATTTTCAAGAAAACTTCTCAAATTTGAGTTATTCAAGATCCTCGAACGCAAAGTGTGCATAGGATTAAATCTCCGAGAGGACGAAGCTCAGAAGGGACAAAATTTCTATAACGTAGACGAGACCCAAAGGAACCGAGCTCGCAAGAGGAAGAGTCGAAATCCAAGGCCTTCGAAACTCTAAAAAGCTTCCAAGTCAGGAAGAAATCATAAGCGTAGAAGGAGGATGCCAAGTCATTGGGTAGAAGTCCTTGAGAAGCAGATGCGGACGGTCAGAATTCTCTATGGAGAAATTGCAAAATCGCGAGGACCGTAGGATCCAGTGGAGTTGTAAGGTGGTTAGGAGTTGGACGAACCCACCACCCTGATATCAAGAATCAACGTGAACCATTGATCGTGGTCAGTTGAGCCGATGGATCATTTTGGGAATTCGGGGTTCATGAGTTTGGAGTGTAGGCCAAAATTCTTGGTCACTCCAAGTCCCGAATCGCAAAAGAGATTAACAAGGGTAGAATCGGATGGTGGAGCGCTTCCAGGAAGAAGTGTCGAAATACCGTGAGCCACCGGATCTAGCCAACTAGCGAGGAAGTTAAGGCTAAGTGTCTTTTAGTGTTCATAAGCCTAGGAGGAGTAGCGACTATTGGATGGGAATCAACAGGAGTCGTTGATCTCGCACGCAGATTTCATGATTTTTGAATTCGGGAAATAGAGGGGGCTGTGATTCTGGAGTCGAGAGTTTCAAACTCCCGGTTCATGAAATCTCAAAAAGAATGTAAGTCGTTGGATCGAGGTAGGATCACATCCATCGATCTCGTCAAAGGAGAAATTTCGGAATTCGAGAAATCATAAGGGAAGAGGAACAATTGTTGGTTGTTCACTCGAGTCCTGAAAAGCCGAAATTAGTGGGTAACAGGTGGCGTGTGCTCGGTGCATTGGAGGATTCAACCTTCTTTGACATTTCAGGTTTCGGGGTTTCAGGACTCAAGAGGTAGAGTTGCATGGTCAACACAACTCCCGAAGTCACGAAGAGCGAAATGCCGAAAGGTGGGTCCCCAGTATCAGTCAGAGGATATGTGCAGTGGAATTCAAAGGAGTCGTCAGAGTTCTGGAGTCAAGGAACTTATGTCAGGTCACTCGCCATCCCTTTCAGTGTTCGGCATTTCAGCAATTCTGAGGACAAGGAGCCGGGGCACTTTGCATTGAAAACCCCGAAGTCGCGAAACGCGACGTGTCTTTGGAGTAGGGTTGTGGTCACGGAGGAAGTAGTCACATGGATCGAGATTTGGGCAAGGGTTAATCATTGTTGAGCCTCATTTCGGCATTCAAGGATTGAAGAGTCAAGAGACTCGACATCAGGATCGCTGAAATCATGAAATTTGAAAAGCGCCCTATGGATTAGCATATGGTCTTAGGAGGTGGTCGCATGGAGGTGGGGCCTAGCCCGAGGGCTATCGCTCACACTGTTTTGAATTTGCACCTAGAGCGCACAAAGTAGTCATGGGTTTTTGTAGGACCTGCGCAAAGGGGAGAGAGGACCTGTGGATTAGTTCAAAGGGTTCCAGCAAGATTCCAAAGATCCATTTCGTCTCATAAGAAGATCGATCTAGAGACCGGGAGATCGCAGAACCCTACTAAGCTAGGGGGACTGCATCAAATATCATAGGAGAAATTACCCCTAGTTATTCAAAACTCCATATGTACATTCTTACTGCTACCAACTATTTCACCAGATGGGTAGAGGCCATTCCTCTGACTCATGTAAACAAGAAGGTAGTATTCCAATTTATAGAACAACAGTTGATTACAAGGTTTGGCATCCCTTCTGTTCTGGTCTTTGATAATGAAGCCTACTTTTCTTCTACCCTATTGACTAAGTTTTCTCTGGATAAAAGAATTATAATCAACTACTCTGCAAATTACTACCCATAGGGAAATGGTGTGGCAGAATTGAATAATAAAAACCTAGTAAGGATACTAAAAAAGACGGTTATAGATAACCAAAGAAATTGGCATAATCAACTTCATAATGCCCTATGGGCCGATAGGGTCATACCCAAAGAAGACATAGGAAATTCCCCATATTTCCTAGTCTACAGGCAAGAATCTATCCTCCCGAATGAGCTCTATCTGCCATCTCTTCAATTGGCCCAAGACTCCAAGGAAGAACCCTCGTCAGCCATGCAATATAGAATCGACACTCTACTCATTTTGGAGGAAGAGAGAGAAAAGGCTAAGTCAAAATTCCTGGCTCACCAATAGATAGTGAAACAATGGTTTGATAAGCATAAGGCTAAAGAAAAGATCTTCGAGGTAGAAGACTTAGTGCTTAAGTGGGACAAAGCAAACGAACCTAAGGGAAAACATTCTAAGTTTCAAAGCCTATGGCTTGGACCCTTCCAAGTAGCCGAGAGAATCGGGGTAGGTACCTAATGATTGCAAAACCTGAGGAGGAAACTTGACGCCCTCCTAGTAAAAGAACAAGCCCTAAAACGATACTTTCATTGAATATATATATATATATATATATGTATGTGTAGATATAAATAAATCAGGTGCGGGAAGCAAAGAGAAATCAGAGATTTTGCATTCGCCCAGTGAATCGCCATTTATTGAGCACTCAACACACCCTAAAAAATCTATGAACATTTTTTTTTGGGCACTACTCAATCTTCTTCGTCGACTGTCTGTATGAATCGGCAACCCGGAGTTTCCCTGACTCACTTGAGAAATTCGGCATCGGCAAAATATAAAGGCGGTGAAAATCGTTTGGAAATTCAAAGTAACCGAGTACCGACCTTCATTGGCATCAGCCAATGAAAGTGTTCCTTTCCCACAAACAACCTCAGGGAGGATTTCGCCAAAGCCCGATCCATTCGGTTTTAGAGGGAAAAAGTGCAATAATGAACACTATGTAGAGGTAAGGAGTAAATAGCTGATCCCCGATCCCTACGCCGGAGTGATGTGAAGCGACGAGACGTTTTGCCTCCTTATGTGTCAGAAACGCCACATTCAAAGATGGTAGTTAATTCATAGATCGTGCATTAGTTACTAATTCATGCACGAATCAAAAGGATTCATTAAACCCACTGATACAATGTATCTTCCCTCGTGCCTCTGTCATTAACTAGTTAAGGTTTATTTGCAGAAATTCGAGGGTAATTTGTTTTGAATTTACATTTATTGCTCATATCAACTGATCAATATGATTGGTATTACCTCTCTAGTTATATCCTTCTCGAGTCATTGTGCATGGCCCCATTATGCGCAGCAAGAAATTCAGAACAAATAGAAGAGTGAAGCCAACAACCCGGAAGAAAACACCCAAAGTTCAGTGAGTATTAAGCAATTGTCATAGCAAGCAATAAACGTATGTATCTTCTAATGGTTTTCATGCATTTCATTGTTACATGTCCGCACCCAACGCTGCTCTATATGCATGTTCAAATGACATTTTAAATTGCAGGAACAATGCCTTCGAAGAAGCCTTCCACCAGGAAATCCCCAAGAGACCCTAAGCTGCAAGAATCAGAAGTAGGAGAAGGTTGCTCCCCATCAATTGCGAGACAATTAGAATTTTCTCCCAAGCCAGTGTCTATCATTAACAGAATCACCAAGAATACCTTTGTCTAGCCCCCAACTTTCGGAGATATGGAAGCAAGCATTAGAGCCAAGATGGCATTTCCTCACTGGGAAGAAGTCTTCAAGAAAATCGAGAAAGAAGAAACCCTCGAATATACCCCGCAAAGCGATCCTGAAATAAGGAAACTCGACGACGAAGTCCTCCCCAACATTCGCAAAGATTATCTACACATGGTGGCAAGCCGATCTCCAGTGTTTCCTTGCATCGAGCTCCTAAAGTGAATTATTGACCACACTGACGCCCAAAAATGTTTGATCAATGATGATAACGGCGAATGCGTCGGAGTCTTCCTGCCATCAGAGGTGCAGAGTTACTATAAGCTTAAATA